>PVIA01003826.1:0-155773 GCA_004024845.1 Tonatia bakeri
CTCCTCTGGTCACTCTCCACCTGACCTCTAATGCAGTGTCTTTGACTATACCCTGCTTCTTTCTTTGTTTTGTTGTTTAGGTTCCTGTTAAAGGTGAAATCATATGGTATTTATCTTTCACTGCCTGGCTTATTTCGCTTAGCATAATGCTTTCCAGTTGCATCCATGATGTTGCAAAGGGTAGGAGGTCCTTCTTTCTGAGAACATACTTTTTAAAATCACTTGCAATTATACCTAAGGGACTAAGAAAACAGAATGTATCTCCCAAAATGCACTGAATTGTCATGGAAATGGTTATTTTTAGAAAGAAATTATATATTATATGCAATATATGATAAATATGTACCACATATTCTACCATGTATTATACTGATAATTGTGAAACTGCAGGACTCTGCAAGTTCCACAAGATCAATATTATCTAATATATTTTTTAATTTATTTATTTTCCAGTTACAGTTGGCATATATTAGCTTTAGGTGTACAGCATAATGGTTAGACATTTATATAACTTACCAAGTCACCCCCTTCATAACTCTAATACCCATCTGACACCATACATAGTTATTACAATATTATTGACTGAATTCCCTATGCCGTACTTTACTTCCCTATGACTATTTTTGTTACTGGTAATGTGTACTTTTTAATCCCTTCACCTTTTTCACCCATCCCCCTAACTAGCAACCATCAGTTTGTTCTCCACATCTCTGAGGTTGTTTCTGTTTTGTTTGTTCATTTGTTTTTTAGATTCCACGTGTAAGTAAAATCAAATGTTATTTGTCTTTCTCTGTCTGATTTATTTCATTTAGCACAATACCCTCTAGGGCCATCCATGTTGTTGCAAATGGCAAGATTTCATTCTTTTCATGTTTGAGTAATATCCTATTGTACATAGTTACCACTTTTATGTTTAAATATAATTTAATTTTTGAAATGATATTGTATCAAAAGTAAAAACCTTAAGCTGTTGGAAGAATGAAACAAAAGAAGGAACACACATAAAAATTTCCAGAATGTACATTTTCTTTTGCACAAGATTTCTCCTTACTCAGTCTTTAGAGAAGAAAAATATTTACTTTATGTTTTAGCAAACGGTAACAGTCACAGTCCTCCTCCTCACTGACTGTAAACTTGCCTTTCTTGTGACCCCTCTGTTATCAGAAAAGCCTTAAGACCCTTCCTAGCCAGCAGGAAACTATGGCGTTATCAGCACCACCGCTGACATAGTGAGAGAGGAGAAAACGGTTTAAGATTGGGTTTCCCAGCCCACGTATAATCAGGCTTAAATCATCTGACTTATGACAGAGGAGTTGTCAGTCTGCGTAACACTTCTTTTCTTCCATTTTCTTTAATACTGTTTCCCAACCAATTTTTAAGACACGATACCTATTTCCTAACTTTTATCAACTGGGAATATTTTTCATTCTAAGTTTATGATTTATACAGCAAAAAAAATCATCATTAGACAACTGCTAGAAAATATTTAGTTATTCCCAAATTCTTACCTACATTTCCATAATTTTTTATTATATTTTGCTTTTTTTCAAAAGTTAAAATCAGCCCTGACTGGTGTGGCTCAATGGATTGAGCGCTGGCCTGAGAACCAAAAGGTTGCCTGTTGGATTCCCATTCAACATGCCTAGGTTGCAGACCAGGTCCCCAGCAGGGGGAGTGTAAAGGCAACCACACATTGATGTTTCTCTCCCTCTCTCCCTTCCCCTCTCTAAAAATAAATAAATAAAATCTTCTTTTTTTTTAAATCGTGTATTTTGAGTTAGTTCTGCACATCAAAAAATGAAGTTTTCCTCTGATAACATGCTTAAGGTTTGTGCCATAGGCAATGAATGCTTCCTGAGAATCAGACCAGTCAGTGACTTATCTCTACAATCATTAATGGCAAGTCTGACAATGTTTGCCAATAGAACTTTATTGTAGCCTCAGCTTCGTGATGCATTTTCCGATCCTAGCTATCTCGGGCACACTGAAAAGATGCATATGGGAACAGTAAAATTTGAATCAAAGTAATTACATTTTAAAGATTTGGGATCTTTATTACAATTACAAAAAGCCTATAATACAGTTTATTATTCTCCTATTTCACGTCTTCAACTTGTTATCCTATAGATTGCTCTACTGATTTATTCCACAGATTGCTTTAAAAAGGGCAGCATCTGTAATATTCATTTACAAATTACCGCGTCTTATTGTCAGTATCTTCTAAAATATTATTCTCAGCATATGTGATTCATGACGACAGGCAGATGGTAAATTTCCCTTTGGCAAAATACATAGAAATTCTTTCATTCTGTCATCCTTTTGCAAGTTCTTACTGTTAGCAGCTCTTACTGTTCACAAATTGGATGAGAGAATGCTTTTAGGAGTACAATACTTTGAAGAGTGAGGATAAATTCTTTCTTCTTGATTATGGTTCAGTTATGTGCGCAACAGCCATATATCACTGAAATGTTAAAGGTCACACGAATACCAGCTTGTCGCATATGCTCTCTTCATTTGTTCTACAGAAGCTACAGTTTTGCATTTAGTTGGCGAGTTAAATCACTCTCTTTTCAGTTAGGTCACTTAATAGCATTCAGAGGAAGGAAGCACCTCTGAGTATTACCGTTAAAAACCATTTTACAGACAATGAAGCCAGAGACCAAAATCATCTTGGAGTCAAAACTAAATGATGGGAAGGCAGTATTGTCAGCAGGTAAAAAAGTTTTAAGAAATAAGCAGTATCAGCCTTATCAAAAGAAGCCTGGAAGCCCCACATTTCTCTCTAGAAATGTGCCTGGGAATCAACGTTTCCTTGTCACTTCCCTGGCTTTGCTGGTTAAGGACATACAAGGTTAAAAATATACATACATCCGAATTACTGTCGCTCACTCTGTCTCAGGGTGGAGAAGCTTCCTTCCTCTGGTGACCCCTGGACTTTATTCTAGATTCAACGAAACCAACATGGAAGTCTCGATGGTTTCCGAAAACACAAACCCTGAACAATCTTTGCTAATATTTCAGTTTGGTTCTAGATCAGTTTCCTAAAAACCATTAACAAATGACTGGTTTACCAATATTAGGTCTGAAGGATCTTTATAGGGAATATAGTCAATAATATTGCAGTAACTACATACAGCACCAGGTGGGTACTGGGAATATCGGGGGGACCACTTTGTAAAGTATATGATTGTCTAATCCACTGTGCTACCCATGTGAAGCCAACACAAAATATTACTGAAAGTAAATGGTAATTGAAAAAATAAGTAAAGTAAATAATAGTGAATTAGGGAAAAATAATCCCTTGGGGATCCACATTCAAGTAAGCCCCTTTATCGCCCCTCTCCCTGTTCTGAGGCAGGGCAAACTGAACATCCCTCAGAATTTCATTATGAGTGTTTTACAGAAATAACTACTGTAGTTATGACAGTGAAAAACAGCTGAAGTGAATAATTAATGGAAACAAGTAAATGGCTAAGTTGGCTTTCAGACTAACTGCTGCCTTTGTGTTCTTACCAATCCTAGGATGCACCCAGGTACCAAACTGGGTGAGACCTCTACTGGACCGCAATTTCCAGTCACATCCATGAGGTGGCACCCCCCTGCTCTCCTTCCTGCCCCTCCCCAGACAGCACAGACAGCAAACACCTAGCAGGGTCAGCTGGCTGGCGAGGCTTTGTGGTGAGTAAAACGCAGTGAATCAGACAGCTGCGAATTAGAATCTTAGGGCCAGGGGACCCTGGGGACAGGTGTGCTGCCAAATGTGCAGATCCGGCCCTGCTGGGAAATTTCTCCTTGGGTCTAATCCTTTGTTTTGTTTCTCTCCTATAGTTATAACACTTTGGGGATCTGCGTTGTGCTTTTTGGTGTGCAAACGGCTCTTCATGTGCTTGTCTTCTAAGTGTCAGAAGAACCCTATGACAGGTGTTATGTCATCCCCTAGATGAGGACGTGATGCTCAGTCCTTGGTAACTTGCTCGGTCAAATACTCAGTGACTGCTGGGCCGGGGACTTGACCTCGATTTTTAAATCTGTATCTTATGCCATGTTGACCACGTCAAACTACCTGTTACTACCATCGGTAGAGACACAAATGCATTAACCATCGCCCTCCACACAATTCTACAAAGCATCAAGGTAACATCTGGTCCCATAAAAGGTAGTTAGTGCTTCATACTGTCTTCCTTTGGGAAACTTACTGTATGTAGTAGCTGATTAAAAGTTCTAAGAAGTCCTGAAGGAGAGAAAATCTGTTTCACCTTGCTTTTTCCAGCATTTCCCTAAGTTTTTACTCCATAGAATAATTTTTCTGTTTAATATGCATCAACATGTTCCATGAAAGACTTCTTAGGTAGCACTGTCAGTAAAATACAGGTCTCCCAGTTAAATTTGAATTTCAGATTTTAAAAATGTTATTTTAAGAATATAAGTATATTCCAAATATTGTATGGTGCATACTTAAACAGAACAATTATTTGTATTTGTATTTTTTTTCATCTGAAGTTCAAATTTAACTGGTGTCTTCTATTTTTATTTGCTAAATCTGGCAACCCTAACCTTGATCTTTCCTGGTTACTGTCTTTCCTTTTCTGTAGGGACTCAACGAATAATAAAATGTAAGAAGAGAAGTTCTGAAGCATACTTACAATTTTATTTATTCTATTGTACTGTATAATTATTAGACAGGAAGTGTGAGGGCGATTAGTGTTATGCAGTAATGAAGAAAATAAAGTAGCCATGTCAGAACCATAGAACAAAGTAACTCCACACTTTTGAAATGTAAGTTGGAGTTATAACGATGGCTTCTTTTCCCACAAATGTCCTTTGAGCATTTGTATCCTAGAATAGATCATGGAGCAGATTCAAGCGAGCCAGCTGAAAAATGGGAGCCTGTGTGACTTGGCCTAAAATATGTCCAAGGCACCATTCTCGGTGCGCCCTAATCATCTCCGGATGAGTGACCTGCCAGCACCTCGGTCCTGCAGCACTCCCCTCCCAGTACCCCAGTTTAGAAACCCCTGTTGTCTTTGGCTCAGTTCTCTACTTAGCCCCGTATATCTTATCACTAAGTCCCAGTCAGTTCTAGCTCAAAAATAACATGTGTCCCTTCCTTCAGTGGCAATGCCACCCACGCTTCCCATTTGCAGATCCTCCTTATCTTGTACCTGCATCTCCAGTCTCCCCCTCCAGTCTCCTTTATACCACAGAGTTGCCTTAAAAATCACAGTTCAAACATCTCTATTTGCTCAGAAACATGCAACGATTCCCTTTGCCTGTATTGGCTAATGCTTAATAATGGCCCATTGACCAAAGCAAGTCTCACGGCAAAGCAGAAATTCAAGTGTTAGAAGCATAAGCTCCGTCTTTGATGGAAAGAGACGCAAAAGCACATTGCAAAGGGGAGTGATGTAGAGACAGAAAGAACTTGTGGCCATTTGTGTCATCCAGCTCACACAGATATACACCTGTCTTTCAACCATTACACTTTTCCCATCATGCTGCACTGCCACTTCAACCTGAAGCACGCCAACAATGAGTTAGTTCAACTAACTCCTTTAGGAGGCCACAAGATATCGGTAAGCTGGCTTTTGACATAGGGCTTTGTTCCTCACATCTTTCTTTGATCTCTGTGGCTCCTCTGACTTCCATTTAATTGGCACATATGTCTCTGGTTGTTACTTGTATTCTGGGATCTTCTTGTCCTTTCCCCTACTTGTGACCTTGACCAAAGTCACATATTGCAGTTTCATCTTCATAAAAAAAAATTGTTTTAGGAAGATCACTAAGACCCCAGTGAATAAATGTATAAATAGCATAATTTGGAAGGAAAATCTTTAACTAGTTAACATATGAGGTCTGTCCAGAAGGTATCCAGCCACATAATAGGAAAAATAGGGACATTTATTGAAGAAGACACAAGATATAGGAAACATTGTATATAGGACAATGACACTCCAGTCCCCTTCAAAGTAGGCACCTTGGGACATCACACAGTTCTCACAATCTGCCCCTTTGTGTTTTCCTGAATCTCACCGACTAGTTTTGGGAAAAACCAGAAGTCGCATGAGCAGTCATGTTGTTGTGATGAAGCTGCCAATCACCAGTTGCCCATAGCTGCAGCCTTCTGAATCATCTGAATAGTTTCCACAGAGAAATGTTCAAGCTTAATGCAAAATTGGATGCAGATTCATTGCTCTACTCAGTTATTTTGGATGTGATGGCCACACAGTACACATGCTCGCTCGATGGTGTCTACCACCCCCACTGACTAGTACAGTGAAGTCATCATTGTTCACACATGTGCATTCCAGTCCATTCCCTTTGGCTGTCAGGTTACATGGATGTTGCACAAACCATTCTCGTTTGATTAACGATGGTTGGACTTTTTCTAGACAGACCTCATATATGTGGGAAAATGTTCAATTTCACTAGTAATTACAGAATTAAAATTAAATCAGGTGATACAATTGCCCCCCACCACCCTATTTTGCTCCCAGTGATTTGGTTTGTTCCTTGGGGTTTTTAATAAAAAGACCTGGTACCCAAGTGGAGTATAATTTGGAATGTTCATTTTAGAAAGCTTTTAGCTAATTTGAACCAAGAGATTCCACTAATTACTATTGTGTGAATCTCTCCCAAGGAAAGAATTCTAAGTATGAAAAAGCCATATGCACAAAGATGTTTGTTATGCAATTATTTATATTACCATAAAACTGAAAATAACCCAAAAATTGGTAATAATTTTAAGGGAATAACTTAAACTGTTGCATGCTAACTGGGAATATTATACCCTCATAAAATTATATGGTATATAAAAATAAAAATAATATACTTATAAAACTAAGTAAAAGAAACAGCTCATAGAATCCCCATGTACTTACTCCTACATATTAAAACAAAATAAACAAAAACTATAGAATAAATACTGGAATTAACCATATCACAGAGTTAATTATAGTGGTCTCTGTACTTGCCATATTATCATTATTAATTATGCATTTTTTGTAAAAAGTGGGATTATCTAAAGTTTTGGTTTATCCTATAAAGTTTTCTACTCATCTGTCCCTTTTTATTTTCAATACTAATACTCATACCTAATCTTTATCAACTTTATAAATTGGTTATTAAATAAATGTTGAGCACAAAATCTGTTTTTCATGTTTACTTTGCTCTTGAAATTTGATCAGAAATAAGAAATCTAGACAGCTCTTTTTTCTTTTTTTTTACCCTCATTCGAGGACATACTCTCTAATTTTATAGAGTGGAGACGGGATGGGAAGAGAGGAAGGGGGAGAGAAGCATCGCCATGAGAGGGAAACATCAATTGGCTGCCTGTAGTACATGCCCCAACTAGGAATCAAGCCTCCAGCCTAAGCATGTGCCCTGACCAGGAATCAAACCCTCCACCTTTTCATTTATCCGACAATGCTCCAACCAAGTTAGCCACACCAGCCAAGCCCAGCTCTAATTTTATAAGGAGATGCTGATACTAATATACTTGGGATTTAGGATCTTCACACTGTTAAGTCTCAATGCCAAGCCCACAGCGTGCACCCCAAATTACGTATATCTGTCTTCCTAATGGGCAGTGCCATGGAATGAGATTTGTGATAAACTATATAAATAATGCTATTTAAAAGAGGATACAGTTAATGAGAAAAGATTTAAAAATCATGAAGAAAATTTTGGAACCCAGAGAATATTTTTTCTTTTTATATAAGTACTTTTAGAGTTGGAGAGCCTTAGTGCATATAATTCCCTATTCTATCTCCAATTTGTTTTAAAGTAATTTCTGCCTTTCCAGACATCTTTAACTACCTTTCTACTCTATGTCAGAGTAAAGTACAAAAACAACATAAAAAACTATGCACTTTACTCTGAAATGAAGAAACACTGACACTCAACTAAATCTGATGCCCAGATTGCCTTAATAAGCTTGGTTATATGATTTCCCATAACATTTTTCAAGGTTAAATTAATAACAGAGTAGATCCAGCTGACACACTGAGCAACGGCAAGTGTAGTGAGCTGCGTTCTCAGTTGTAGACAGCAGATCCACTTCCCTTTGCATTTCATTCAAGGGACTGATTGTGGCATGTAGGTAGCCTGGAAAATCACTGGAGGAGCTCTAGAAAGAGACTAGAGATCCATGTTCCAGCAGTGAGCCCCATCCCACTACAAGCCCCCTCAAGTGTCACTGCACCTGCTACACTCGGGAAACCACTGAATCAAATGATGAGCCACCAAGAATGCCAGCTCCGGAGTCACGCTGACTCTGCCACCGTCTGGGCCACAAAATGAATGTTGTGCCCTGTGCTCCTTTCCTCACCCAGCTCGGTTTTGAGTCGAAGTGTGTGATATGAGGCCATGAGTCTCTAAATCACAAGGCTATTATGGAGCATTGTGTTGCTTTTCTTCATAGACATGTTACTAGATTCCTTCCGATGGGGAAAAGGGGAGCTGGCTCTGTCCCCCACCCCGTGGTGTGTCAGGTGACCTCCAGGCCCCTGACTAGCCCAGGAAAGATTTCAAGGATGAATCAGAGTAAGAATAAAGCAAGTTTTATTCAGATAGAGAAAAAGAGCCAGGGCGCAGGTGCCACTGGGTAAGGAGGAAAAAGTACATGTCCAGGTGGATGTGGGCCCAATTCAACGTCAGTTGCTCAGTGTGGTCAGTTCTTGGCATTTTATGTGTGTCCAAAGCGGGGTATTGTCTCTGAGCTTTGTGACTCCGAAATCTGACTCTGCCTCCCTGTTGAGAAGAAGCCTTGGGTGTCCTGCCATTCACAGTCTCCCTTTATTCAGTCCTGGAGGTGGGGGCTCTGTGAGAGGATGTCCGCTCCTACTTCCTCACTCCTCCTGTAGGGATTTTTCCTTAACTTCTTCCTGTCCTGCCTCAGAAAGTCATTTAAGTTATGAGTAAAGGGCTGAAACACAGTCTTCGGTAAGGAAGATCATGACTCCAAATTTACCTTGCTGGTTTTTTAAGTCTCCTCTTCCCCTCAGGAGGTGAAGCAGGGTAATTTGGGCTCCTTGTGTGTTCATTAAAACAGGTTGCCTCTCTACTAAAAGCTATTTCTCTGCCTACCAGGATACTGCCTTTTTTCTTGGTAATCATCTCATTAAGTAGATGTTAGCTGCCATTTCTTTCTTTATTTTATTTTTTTGTAAATGAGATGAACCTCAGTATTTCAATTGACATACCTTGTAACTTAGTAGAAATGCAAATTCTTGTAAGATCCGTGGAATTAGGCACTCCGAGGTGGGCCCGCCACTCTGTGTTTTCCCACACCACCCAGGTGGCTGTGACACGCACATAAAGTTTGAGAACCATGGCTCTCTTGGCGCAGTGAGGGAAAGAGACACAGTGCAAATGAAGAACCAAGGAGAACCAAAGGGTAGCTCTGCTAACACGCGGTGGATCTTGAGTAGCCTCTGCCTGTAGCCTTTATAACCCTCATTCCTACCTTTCCTTCTGATCTTCCTCAGCTAACCTGCTGGTTCTTTCCCTTGTTCCTCAGCAAGCTTTTCTCTCCTCCTCTTCCCTATTCCATCACAAAAACCAAAACAAACCAAAAAAAAAAAAACCATTCCAACATACTTCACTTTCCTCGGCCAATTACTGATAATCTGGTCCACATAGTGATGAAAGGGCCAATTAGTCCAAATGCATTTTTCTTTTACTGAACAAAAAAAGAGGTAACTGGCTATTTCAAATCATGTAGGAACTGCCACACACAAAGCCCAATTATTTGGCTGAATTTTTCACTTTCCAATTGCTTGTGTTGGTGCTGTGTAGACAAAATCTCAACTAATTACTCCGTAGGCTGCTGGCTCGAACACTATCAACAGAATGTGGAAGTCACATATTGGAAGATGCAGCCAAATGGGGTTCCCGGGAAGAGGAAATCAGCAGTGGCTTTTTCCGTAAATTTGGGTCTGTGTTTATTCCTAGCAAAAGCGCATAATGAAAATTGCTGTGTGCTCTCGCTGACAATCACATGGAAATGAACAGAGCATCATTACTTGGCACAATGCAGTTTTTTGCTCCCCAGCTCTTGTTCATATAGCATTTTCATCATTTACCAGAACTTTGTTTTTCTAATCACTAGATTGATAGAAATAAATGCGGAATCTCAGGAAGAAAGAAAACGCTTGAAAACAAATAGCCAAGTGCCACATTTATCACTCCCATTGCTTAATTGATAATCAGTGTGTTTCATTCAGTTTAAAACCAATTATTGTGATTTAGCTGTATGAAAGAAAACTCTCCTTTTAAGCTACTTGAGGTACTAGAAATAACTTTTAAAATGTCACAATTTAAATAGATTTTTATTAGGCAGATTATGTACAATCAAGCATCAATTCTATCCGGGCAGTTGTCAAGGACCTGCAAAAATATTGTCAGGAGAGTTTTGGGCTGTGATATATGGAGTAGTTTTATTCCTGTCAGTGTCTCTCTGGTTTAAAATGTTTTTAGCACTGATGGACTTATCAATCTTCATCTCCTTTCTCTCAGTCCGTTTCCTAACTCCCCTCAGGGGCACCGACTTCCCTGCCTGAAGGGTCGGCTGGCCACGTTTCCTCTGTCATTCTTGACACAGGACAAAGAGGATTTAACAGTACTGGTTTCTGAGCCCCTGTGGCTCCCCTGAATTACAATTCTGGCTTTGGGGATGTAAGAAAGGGCTTTTCCCTAAATTTGGGCCCATATTTGTGATCTCAGGCCTGAGCTCCTGCAACATTTGCTCTTTCTCATCCCTTTTCCTTGTGTTGTTATCATTCCCCTTTACATTTAATTGAGGTTTGCCATGTTTCAGGCATGCCTGAGTAAACCCCCATTGCAAGGTTATGAGTGGGGTCCTGAATATTCGACCATGTAATAACACACACGGTTCTCTAGGGCTGCGGTTGATGAGGTGATCTGAGCCAGCCACGTCGCAGCCAGGAGCCGTGAGTTCCAAGACCTGGGATATGAGAACCAGCTGGGTTCTATTTCCATTCGTATGGGGCTTTCTTGTATTTTTACATTTGTTGTTATCTCAGTTAATTTTCACAAAACGCTGTTAGAAGGTTCTAACTGTCATTCCCAGTGACAGATGAGAAGGTTGCGATTTAAAGAGGTCGGGTGCCCCGGACACTGATCACTGTCATTTTCGCCTCTAGCCCAGATGTGGCTCACTCAAGAGCCCAGGTTTTCATCCACCATGCTGTGATCTCCTGTCTTTGTCACTCTCCTTAAAGGCTGAAAGCCTTACCCAGAACTCCGGCCAGGTACAAACCAAAGGCAGACGTTGCTGATAGCACTAGCAACTCCCAGGACGGTAGAACACTGTCCGGTCCACGACCTCGCCGACCCAATTCCTCTGCCAGGATAAGACTACACAACCTCTTCCGGGAACCACTTGCCTCCCTTGCTGAGTGGAGCTTGAGTCATACTGGGTGGTGCTGGTACTTAACCCAGGTGACCTTAGCCCAGTAACTTGGCCTCAGTGACCTCAGCTTCTCATCCTGCAAAATGAGTATCACGGCAATGGTCATGCACTTTTGACATACAGCTGACAGAGAGTAGATGTGTAAAGGCCCTGCTCTATGCCCAGGTAACTAGGTGGTCATTCGATGAATGGTACCGTCCTTATTTTTGCCAGTGCAGATACTAGCTACTCATCCCCAGTTCACTAGGCTTATCTCCTAGTTGCTGAGTAATCATGCCAGGCTCAAGCCTTTTCCTTGACTCTGCTACTAGGGAAAAAAACATCACCCAGGTTCCAAAATAGGCAGTAACTGTTAAGACTAGTTTCTAGTCTCTAAATATCATAATATTAACATTTTGCCAATATACTATGAAATGCTTTGTAACAGCTTGAATGTAAGTGATCTAAAATATAGCAAAGTCTTCAAGTGTTTAACTGACCGAAAAGTCTTTTCTCCCCACCCTCTCACCCTCCCCTTCTTTCCATACCCCTCTGGTTTCCTCTTTCTTTCTGTTGTTTTGGTACATCGGACCCCGTTGGAACTCCCAGACTCAAATGGGGTAGGACGATTCCAAGAGGCCAGGGAACCAATTTTCCCTGATGTCTGGAAAGGTCCTTGTGATCCCTCTCAATCAAAACCAAGATTGTTTTTAGTTTAAAGAAATGTAGCGCTGGAGTTCTTCTATGGGCCTGGTCTTACAAAGGTGCTGGTACAGTGATATTAATGAACGGATGTTTCCCTGTGTTCTGATGTGCTCTCGAAAGCCTTCAACTTGCAGAATGCTCTTCTCCAGACCCAGAGACAGAGAACTGACTCTGTAAAGAGCTGAGCTCTGATCACAACAGAGAGAAAACTCTGTGGGGGCTGGGAAGTGGCAGTCAGGGGACTTTGGATTGAGCCTCAGCCCACCCCCTGCCTGTGTCCCGTAGATGGAGTCTCTCTGCACTCACTTGTATTGTGAAAGAAAGATGTGGATTTTCTAAGGGCCTCTAGAACCCTCATAGTTTGTGATTCTATGACTCCAATTCATCTGGGGGAGCAGAGAAAAGAGGCTCAGGAAAAGGGAGACAGGAGTCCAGACTTGAGAGAATTGATCCAGAGAGAGTGTGTATACTAAGGCTTCAATTACTGGAACATTGCCCCAAGGCAAGGCCTGACTCCTTAAAGGAAGACAGTGTGGTACATCAGAAAGAGGCTCTTAAGTCAGACACGACCAAGTATAATTCCCATTTGCAGCCCAGATTTGCTGTGTGGCCTTAGGCAAACTGCTAACCCTATCTTAGTGTCAGACCTAAAATCCATGCAGATGAGGGCTGCTAATGCTTACCTGTAAGGGTTGTTGTGAGAATTACATGAGAAACTCATGTAAAGTGCCTGTCGGATGGCCTCCTAGTGTTCAAAACACACGTGGCCCCTTCCTTTCCTTCACTCCAAGTCACAAGAAGAGAACAGGAGAACCTGAAGAGAATCAAATGGCCAATGCTAGAATAGTTTGAACAAGAAAATGAATGAGAGTGTTGGATCATAACCCACACAATAAAACAAATACCCATTAGTTCATGCCCTGACAAATAAGTAATTGAATATTTAAACAAATTAAGAAGGGCAGCTCTTCTTTACAGAAGCATCCTAATCAATTATATGTAATAATTGTTGTAGACAAGATCCTCCAATGAATGCCTGAATTAGTGAGCAAAATTGGAAGAGCAACAGTCTTAAAATACCTACCTCAAGACACTTATTAATTATAAAAGGAAAAAATAGTAATAATATGGTGGAGAATCCCAACAGACACCACCTTCACCAAGTAATTAGAGGTAACATTGCCAGAATTAAGACACTGACATCCTGTGGCCTGTGGCATGATACACCGAGAAGGGCAACCTTCTGTAGTATCCTTCTCCAAACTACCTAACTACATAGGTTGCCTCTCGCACACGCCCTGCTGGGGACCTGGCCCACGACCCAAGCACATGGCCTGACTGGGAACCAAACCAGTGACCTCTGGGTTCACGGGCTGGCACTCAATCCACTGAGCCACACCAGCCAGACCTGGACATCAGTCACTTTTATCTCTGAGAATACAGTAGTCCAGTTGGAATTTGGATCTCCAACTTCATGGAAAATAGTGCCTGTTTCTAACTTTAAAATTATCTTTTCATAATCTGAAGGACAGTGCTCTTTAGCAGTTGTAATAGTGGGAGAGATAACAATAAGGTTGCAGCATGCCTTTCCCTTCCTCCTCTTCCACCTCTGCTGCAGAAGTGTTGAAAGTATATAACATGAGTGTGAAATAGAAACTTTGCCCTCTGCAGTAAAGATATAAAGCCAAATGTTAGTTAATCCACCAATGTAAACAGGCCCCAGAAATTAGATTGTGGAAGCTGTAGACTCATATGCATAAGGCGTTCCCTACCACCCCACCCCTCTTTTTCTGGAAAGATAACCTCTTTCTTATACAGAGAATAGGGAACTAATCTCCCCGCTTGGGGATTGGAAAGACAGACAACCTTGGCCCCTCAGGGACATTCCCAGGACTAGTGCTCCATCTTTTCTCTCTGGAATTAGAGGCCACAAAGCAGAATATATTCCTAGGCACTGTATGATGCCATCTAATTCACCAGAGAAAAAAATTTCAGAGAATAAAGAGAACACAAGGAAAAGCAGACTTGAGATGTGGGGAGAGAAGAGATTGGAGGGAAAGTGGAGTAGACAAAGAGTGGAAAAGGAGAAAGTTAGAGAAAATTAGAGTGAGGAAGAAAAGGAAAGACCAGACAGACTGGGGTTTCTAGGGACCTTTGACACACAAGCCCCCCATCTTTGATGTCTGCACTCTTCTGGACTCTCCAGTTCCACGCCCAGAGATCTCTGTTTTCTTCAGCTAGATGAGGTTGTCGTCTGTCACTGTGCAAAAGAACCTTCTTATTCGTCAATTATACCTCAGTAAAGCTGGGGTGGGGGGTGGCGGGAATAATTTAAATTTCTTAATGAGGCAATAAAAGAATGGCATTGATGATAACATTTTTTTAAATAAATATCTTGAATATGTTCCCTGTATGTGTCTAATCAGATAAAGGAAGCAACTAAGCCCTGTAACAACATTTCTTGCCTTGACATTGGAACATGCCTTTGACCATGCAGTAGATCAGGTTGTGCCATCCAAACTGGAACTCGGTTACAATCTTTCCATCCAGGGCCTGTGCTACAGAGAATTCCAAAACAGTGGAGCTGACTTGGATGTAGTTTCTCTCCAGCATGTTCCCATGCACGTTCTCCTTGCTCATGTGCGAAAGACAGAACATCATCTGCTACACCTTATTAATATTTAAAGGGTAATGAACTTACATTTTACTCCTTCTAGTAATATAGCTATTTTTCATAAGGGTTAACATCAATACCGCATCTACCCTAAGAAAATGAGTGTCTAGTGGTGAAATTACAGACACTGTAGTATGTGGATGAGGAAGATATTTTGTGTCAAGGAAATTATTCTCCCGTTCACATGAGGAGCTGTAAAAGTGACATTTTAGATGCCAGAAGGTTGTGCTCTCTTTATATTATTAAAAATCTGGATATGTGGTCATACAGGGATCAACTCATTATTTGTTTCTTAGAGCAGAATAAGGCACATAATTTCACAAAAATAATTTACAATTATTTCTGCCAAGTTCCTTCAAAATCCAGACACATTAATGTCCCCGTTCCCCTTGACTTACTGCCCTCAGGGACTTTTACCAGCAGGCTATTCTTTACTATCTGGGCACATGAGAGATCAGAAAATGAATGTTCAACCCTTAAATCTGAACTGTGCTTAATTAAAATAAAATCACATATATGATTTCTGTTCATTCAGGTCATGAGGCATCCCAGCAGGAAACTAGGCAAATGGCTGATTTATACAGTTAAATAATCAAAACATCTAGTAAAAATAAAAAGATCATCAACAAGTCTGAATTTCTGGAAAAGGTGAAAGATAATCTAGTTGTTTTGGACACATTTCCGTAATGTACTTTTCAATGAAAACCCTTTCCCAATACTCTCCTCTATTCCTGATCTATCCCTCTCTCTCTCTCTCTCTCTCTTTCATCCCTCTCTATTTTCCACTTTTTTCATCTTTCTTTTCTTTTCTCTTCCTTCCATCATCCCCTCTTCCCACTTCCTCCTTCAATCAATATGTTCGTTTATATTTACTGGGGAGGTAGTTGATTCCAGGCACTGGGCTGAACACTGGGGATCAGAGATGAAAAGTCAAAGAGCCTGCTCTGGTAGTTTTCTATTGCTCAGTAACAAACGACCACAAATCGAGGAGCTCAACCCAACATCCATTGACTAGCTCCCAACTCCGTCTGTCCAAAGTCCGCAGGTCATGGGAGGGATCTCTGCCCAGCACCTCACACGGACAAAACTAGGGGCCAGCCAGCCTGGGACTGCAGGTACAGGTTCTGGGGACAAATCCGGTTTCAAGTCCACTCATGTCTTTGGCAGAATTCAGTTCCTTGTTGTCATAGGCCTGAGGTTCCGGTTTCTCTGCTAGCCTCTCTCAGCTTGTAAAGCCGCCCCAATTCCTTTTCGCACGTTTCCTCCTCCTTCAAGCCGGTGACAGTGTGTCAAGCACCCCTTAGGCATTGTCTCTTTCTGCTTCCTCTTCAGAAAACTCTCTACTTCTAAGGGTGTACGTCAGAGGTTTTCAACCCGTTCACCACAGTCGGCACACGGGTTTGCTACAAGAATTTTTAAAACGTGCTGTTCCTGACTATTTAGTCAGGAGCACTGACTTCTTTTCCCTTAAGTTGTCAAACAAAAACAATGACAACCGCCAACACAAGGGCAACCATCCAGTGTGAATGAGTCAATATTTTACCTATTATTTTTGTCGGATTGACAGAAGACATATTTTTTGGTGTGCTGTGGAATTTTAGTAATTAGTTTACGTGTGCGGTGAGATGACAAAAATGGAAAATCACTGGTTTATGTGATTACATGGGACCTCCCCAGCTAATCCAGAGTAATTTTCCTGTACAACAAAACAAACCTCAGGAGTGATAGCTTATCACATGCACAGATTCCTGGGACTTGGGCTGGACATTGTGCGGGTCCTTTGTAGAAAGTCTACCTACTGCATTTGCCATCGAGGTGCTCCCAGTGCAGTGAGGACAGGCAAACAACAGCATTACAATAAGACCACTGTGAAAGAGAGTGGGATATATAAAACGTACTGTGCACACACAATGGAATATTACTCAGTCATAAAAAGGAAGGAAACTCTGACATATGCTACAGCATAGATGAACCTTGAAGATAATATGTAAGTGAAATAAGCCAAACACAAAAGGACAAAATTGTTTGATTCCACATGTATGAAGTACCTAGAATAGGTAAATTTCTGGAGACAGCATAGGATAGACATCACCGGGGGCCGGGGGAGGGGGAGTTACTGTTTCATGGGTCGGAGTTTCTCTTCGGGGTGATGAAAGCATTCCGGATATGCGTAGTGGTGATGGTGGCACAACACCATTCCTTCTTGTATTTCATCGCACTGAAATGTACACATAGAAATGGCTCAAATGGCAAGTTTCAGGTTCTATGTATTTTGCCACAGTAAAATTAAAATGTTGAAAAAGAAAGAGTGGGGGCATAGAAAAAGAACAGCATAACCTGCCTCCTCAAAGCACCCCCTGGAGCCGGAGGTAAGATCACATGTGTGTGGGTAAGGAGAAAGGTGTGGCCTATGTGGTTGGTGGAAGCAGTGTCAGAATTGCAGTTCTTGTTTTGGTCATCTCAAGCCTACAATAGCTTCTTCATTTCATCCAGATATGGCCTTCCTGTCTCACACAGGCTGCCTGGACAGCAAACCTTATTTAGGAGTCTTCAGTCTTCCTAGAACTCTGAGTTGCTGGTAGAGGTGTGAATTACATAGCTGCTATTTGTTAAATGTCGCATTGGTAACCCCCAGTTCACCAGGTTTCTAGGAAATGAATGAAAGAAGGAAACACAGAGACTGAACCCTACTCTGCACCTGGCTCTGTGTTTCCTCACAAAGCCTCGATGCCTCGCAATAACTCTGCCAGCTGAGGACTATTGCCTCCAGTTTTACCAGTTAACTGGCTAAAGTTTTGAGAGTTTCAGCAATTTCCCCCATGTCAGGTAGCTGGGAAGGTACTCCACCTTCCCACATCAGGGTCTTGTACTATGCTGTTCCTGCTCCCTTGAATGTCGCTCTTCCTGCTCAGCACTGTCACCACTGCCACTCCCATGCACATCTGCTAACATTCCTCATCTAATTCCTACCCATTGTTAAGCAGGGCTACCACCTTCAGCTTTGTGCTCTGCAAGAGACCCAGGACCACCACTCATAGAGTGTTCAGTGTAAAAATGCCCCCTGGGGTTGTGCAGTGTCCAACCTGACAAACACAGAGCAAAACTCTCTCAAGGTTTTGGCTTCGGGGTTACTTCACTAAATACGTGGATCACAAGATCTAACATGCCTATACAGTCTGCTCAGGGGCACTTTGCAGAGCCACACTTAGTACCAGATGCCTGCTCTAAATTGAATAGTGTCCTCTGCCTCAAGTTCAAGTCCACTTGGAACCTTGGAATGAGACCTTATTTGAAGATAGGATCTTTGCAGGTGTAATTAGTTAAGATGAGTTCAGACTAGATTAGGGTAGGCCCAAAATTTTAATGACTGGTGACTTTATATGAGGAAGAGAGGGAGACTCAGACACAGAGACAGAGGAGAAATGGGAGAAAAGAAGGCCATGATAATGTAGGCAGAGATGGGAGTGACACATTTGCAAGTCAAGGAGCACCAAGGTTGGCTGGCAACCACTAGAAGCTAGGAGGAGGCACAGGAGAAATGTTTCCTACAGCCTTTGGAAGCAGAATGGCCTCGCAGACTCCTCTCTCTCAGAGTTCTAGATGCCACAAATATGAGCAAGTACATTTCTTTGATTCATACCACGCAACTTCTGGTACTCCATTACAGCACTCTTAGGGAACTTGTACACAATCTGTCGCAGAACTTCTTAGGGTCAAGACGATGCTAAGTTCTGTGACAGACAAACCTCAAACTTTCAGTAGCTTGCTAATAGAAGTTTTAGACCACGTAGTTATAGTCTACTGTAGCTTTCCACGTATATTGGCAGCTGTCCTCTGCATGGTGACTCAGTGACCCAGGCTCTTTTTATCCTGCGTCTCCACTATTGTCTGTGGAAAGAGAAAGAGTTTGGAACACATACCCACTTTTTAATTGCCTTAAGGGACACAAATTTATGTTCACATTCTTTTGGCAAGGACTGGTTACATGGCTTCACTATATGAGAGAAGAGGCACAGCCCTAACCAGTGTGGCTCAGTTGGTTAGGCTTTGTTCTGCAAGGTGAAGCGTTGCTGGTTCGATTCCTGGTCAGGGCACTTGTATGGGTTGTGGGTTTGGTCCCTGGAGGCAGCAGCTTGATGTTTTTCTCTTTCTCCTTCCATCTTCCTCTCTCTAAAGATAAATAAATAAATAAATAAAAATAAAAGAGTAGATACAGTGCTTTTGAATGACAATTCTATATTGTGGGAAGGGAACACAGACTTTGCTGGACATTTTGCCATTTCTGCTGCATTGACCTCCAACCTCTCTTGGAATGGTCAGTCTGAGCAGTGACCTCACACTTGACAATTAAAAAAATACATGGCTTGCTTAATCAGATTCTCAATCTTAGAAATTGTGTTTTAGAACCTTAGAGAGAATCCAGCACTGGGAAGAGGAGCTAAGGCTGAAAGGATATACTCAGAGAGCCATAAGTAGGTAAGGTCACATCTGTGAAAAATTATGAGAAACCAAATTTATGAGGAAACAGAAACTGTGAGTAATCAGGAGCCTTGATGAATATGCAAATCAACAGGAAGAGGTTAACTAGCTGACCTCTAAGAGTGCCTAAGTCATGTTAATAGCAGAGTATCATCTCTGGCTGGTGTGGCTCAGTGGATTGAGCACCAGCCTGCAAACTGAAATGTTGCAGGATCAATTCCTGGTCAGGGTACCTACCTGGGTTGTGGGCCAGGTCCCCAGTTGGGGGCATGGAAGAGGCAACCTATCTATGCGTTTCTCTTACTCCCTTCTCATTTCTCTATAAATAAATAAAGTCTTTTGGAAAAAACAGCAGAGCACCAGAGTGAAACTCCTCCAAATCCTTCTGCTGAGGCCCATGAAGCAGCTGTATATCAAGTGTCAACTCCTTTTAAGACTAAACTTAACTATGTTTCCTGTTTCTGGAATCCCCTGACATCCCCCTACCATTGTTACACATGCATGCTCACGATATCTTTCCCTACACCATCATCCTCCTGTAACTTGGATCATTTGAGTAGTTGTTTCTTATAGTCCAAGGAATATCACCAAAACAGTCACCCTGTACTTGTTCCTTATCATCTAAGTAGTAGAGAGAAAGAGAGAAAATTAACTTCTGGAAGACCTAGAGCAAGTACACCACACAACTCTGACTCAGCAGCCCATTCCTTGGGTGGCCGGGCCATTCTGCTCCCAAGGAAAAGCTCCATGGCCAGCTAGAGTTCTCCTGCATCGTTCAGGGTTCTTAGCTGCAGACAACAGGATTCACTCTAACTGCTTTAAGCAGCAAAAGAATTATTGCAGGGTATCAGGTAATGAACAAAACTTGTAGGAGGAAAACTAAGCTTGGATGCAGACAGAAGAAATGATCGACCCTTTGATGAGTCTGTCCTAGCAAAACCCACAGACGTTTAGCTCCCCTGATGCTGGGAACTGGAGAGGGAACTCTTCACAGCTGCTGCCCCAGAAGAACCAAACTCCTCTGACCCATTCCCCCATGTGTAGCTGTCTCCTTGTGTTACTCTTTTCTTTCTTTTTTTAAAATATAATGTCCTTAATTTTTTTTATTATTAAGTTTTTATTGTTGTTCAAGTATAAATATCTCCATTTCCCCTCTCACCACTTCCCCCCACCCCAGATATCCCCACCTCCCACCCTCAATCCTGCTTGGTCTTTTCTGCTTTCAAGTGCTTTCTCAGCATAACCTAAATCATAAACAGAAACTTACCTGCAAGAGAGTGTGGGGAATGTAGTCTTTCAGCCTTCCAGTCTTTGTAGTACTGGAGGGCAGGTGGAAGGGGGTTAGCATGGTGTTGGACATGGTTAGCATGGTGTGTGCCAATCTCTGGCACACTGGTTGTTGCAATACATGTCAGCTTCGAGAAGCTGACCTGCCAGGGGAGTGCTCTCATTGCATATTCAGCCACTGTGTGTGGTGGGGTCGCTGCTCCACATGCTGTGAGTGAGAAGCCCTCTCCGTACTTCCTCCATGAAGACAGTGAGTGACTGAGTGAAAGGGACTGGGTCTTCTGAGGTTAGTGTAGCCCCTCATCTGAGGGACTTGGACAGTAACGTCACTGCACTCGCCGTCCTTTGGGGTTAGGCAGAGAACCGTGATCGGCAGCACTGATTGTCAGATCCCTAGAGGTTACTGTAAAAGTTTTAAAAATACTTTAATATTCAATTCCAGGTCTACTTGGAGTACCAAAAGGCAATATACAAAATGAAAGAATGTTAAGATATTCAACTGAAAAAAAACTTCGAGACTCACTGATATCTGGAGAATAAGAAAGGAGGAAGGGGAGTCATTAAAAAGAAAGGAAACCTCATTAAATCTCTTAGAGTAAAAAATATGGATGATAAATGTGAATTCTTATTTATGAGTAGTATGGCCAACTCTGACTTTTTAAGCTAAAAGGAAGAGCATCAGATTGGAAAATAAACACAGTGGCAGACAATTACCTCGGGGCCTCCTTCACGTATGCTCCTCTCAGAGCTGAGATGGGTGAACCATCCTACTCGCCACCGCGGGATTTGCCCTCTTGATGTGCTCCTTCCATCCCGTCACTCTCCAGCTCAGAGGCCTAAGCAGTTTTCCACTGTTTAAAACATAACCAATTCCTAGCAGTTGGAGCCCTGCACATTCTGGGACCAGTCTAACGTTCCACTTTATGTAGATTTTACACTCTGTAGTCAAGCTGGTCCTTTCTTGCCCCAGATGCACGGCAGGCTATGTGTTTTCTTCGTGTTGCTTTCTCAGCTGAAATCGCCTCTGACTCTCTGAGTCACACATTTTGTACAAGATACACACCCCCACCACCAGCTTCTTCTCAGCTTTCCTGTGCCACCCTGGTTAGGAGCAACCTCTTCCTGCCTGACAACTTCAGGAGGTCTGTGACATCACTTACCGCACACTCTCTTGTACTATGGTTTGGGGCAAGTATATTTTTTAGCTTTTGTCTCAACATTTTCCCAAGTTCTTGGAGCCAGGGACTATATCTGTTTCATCTTTAAACCCTGCAAAGTTCCTTGTCCAGTGATTTACACATAGTGGGGATTTAATGCACATTACTTGTGTATATGCCCATGAATCGTGTCTGAATGAATTAGGAAGCACTCAGAGTAAAGAGGTAGGGTACCTGTAATGTGAATGCAAGTGATCAAACTGACCACACTCAGCTGTAATATCTTTGTTTGTTTGTTTATTATGGAGTTTGTACAGCGATGTTTCTCTATTTGTAAAGAAATCAACCACCAGGTCCTAATTGTCAGCGTTTGTCATGCTCTGCCTTCAACAGTGCGGGAGCAACGTGTGTCAGAGGAAGTGATGGCTCTCTAGTTACATGCACCTTACTCAGGACTTTGCACAATGGGCTGCCATTTGTCAATGCGAGCACGCTCCTCAGCAAAAGAGCCACATCAGATGAATTATGGTTTCCTTCTCGCTCTCAGAGCAGCAGCGAGCCCTGGCCACAGCTGTGAGAGCAGAGTTGTTAACCACTGTTACAAGAGACCCAGCCCTGGTGTGGAAACTCTCCAGCGGTTCTTTGGCAGGAGGCTGAGGTATCTTGCTCGCTCGGAGTCCAATCCATTCGGTGCACTTCTGTGGGTGAAGTGAAGTTATTGGGGGCTGCAAAGCACAGTAAATCGACTCCCTGAAAAACTCCTTCAATGTCAGGCAACTGGATATGTATACAATGAAATTTTAAAAATATATGCATGTATAGTGGTAAATCAAGGCGCATTCTTAACTCGATTGAAGTCTGCTCTGGGTCTGCTTTTTCCCCCACAAAATGTGTTGAGCTTTGTTTGTTTTTCTCCCATGAGCAGCACCTTAGGATGCCACATAATTCCAAGAGATATCAGAAAGTAATCTCCTCAGTTTCCTCTTGAGTTTCAAGGGCTAATCCCTGGGGGAAAGGGAAGAATTTTGTGATGTATCAGCTGCCTTGTTTAAGCACTTCATCAGTGAATTATTGCAATCTGCATGAGGCACTCCAAGCAACACTCCTGAAACAGGAGCCATCATTCTGTCTGGGAGGGAGAGTACAAGGAAATACAGCCAGCATAAAATGGCAGTCCTTTTCTTGAAGCCAAGAAGAGATCCATAAAATCATTAAATTCTGCCACAAATCACTATATTAAAGGTGAAAAACTTGATCAAAGGAGCTTCACAGTTAAATGAATCGACATGTATTCCTTTGACAAATGGAATTGACAAATTTTAATAGGATTAGATGGTCAAGATTTCTTATAATCAGGAGGTCTCCCTGAATAGGGAAGAGAAAGTTTCCTACTGTTATTCTTATATACTTTTGGTCACTGTCTTGATACTTCCTAACCAAGATGAGCCTGAAGAGCAATTTAAAATAGTCCTTAGTGGAACAATAATGAGTGTCGTTTTATTCCATGTAGAGGGAATAAAATTTGCTCCTCCAACCTGTTTGGGGGGAAGAAGCTCAAAATAAAAATGAGAAAATCCAGCCAGCTTCAGTGCTACCAGAGGAAGGAAAACAATACTGTAAAAACAATAAAATGTACTCATTATAAGTTGTCTTGGAAATAGCACCTTGTACTCAATGAAGAAAGAAATGTGAACAATGACAGAATTTTTTCCCACTGATTCCTGGAGTTGGGGGGGTGGGGGGTTGTACATTCAATAAGACAATGAGTTTTGTAGTAATGATGAAAGTCCTTAGAGACTTCTAAAGGCACCAGTGCTCATTGAGTACTAAACATGGAGCAGGTGCTACCCTTAACACTTTCTACAAAGTATCACTAATAACCACCAACTGATAGTAAGTATTACTATTTTCATTTACAGAAGAGGGAACTTCCTCAGGGAAGATCAGAAATGTATCCAGAGCATTGCAGCTAGTAATTGGTGGTGCTGGCTTCCAATGCAGCTCTGTGATACTGAAACCTGTGTCCTCTCTATTATTACAATAATTCCCAACACCCTGGCCCCAGCGTCTGAGAAACAATCTAGGGCAGCGATTTCCAACCTTTTCATTTCATGGCACACGTGAACTAATTGCTAAATTTCTGAGGCGTACCAAAAAATATATTTTTGCCAATCTGACAAAAAAATAAGTATAGTTTTGATTGATTTACCAAAAAAGTAATAGTAATTGCCTATGCTTTTAATTCCAAAGTGACTTTTTAAAAGTCAGGTGCACTCTGGCTCAGTTGGTTGGAGAGTCATCCCATAACCGACAGGTGTGGGTTCAGTTCCCACTCAGGGAACATATGAAGACTGTGGATCAGATCCCTGGTCCAGGAGCATACTATGTGGATGGGAAGCAACCAATCAATGCTTCTCTCCTGCATCAGTGCTTTTTCTCCCTTCCTCTCTCCCTTCCCCTCTCTCTAAAGCAATGAAAAAAGATGTCCTCAGGTGAGGATTTAAAAAAATTAATAGTTAAAAAATCAGGTGACTATGCTTGTATATAAGGATCCCTTGTACCAAGAAATAACCATTCAGATGCAACCTTATTATGCAACATGACCAATACAGGGCAACTCTATTATATGACCTATATATTTATGGTTCAAGACAGGGCATTCATACCAGGTGGCTACTGTTACATTGGCTGCTGTCATTTTTTCATTTGACAGTCTAAGGGAAAAGAGGTCATGTCAGCACACCTGGCTAAATAATCAGAAATTTCATGTTCCAAAAATCCTTGCAGCACACTGGTTGAAAATCACTGATTTAGAATATATGTTAGCTATACTGCACAGAGCTAGATGGCATATGTAAGAAATTTCTAGACATGGGCTCCAGTTCCATATAGCATTCAGAATTTAAGAACCACCCTGATAGGAGCCAAGTGAAAGACCATGTTTAGGTAACTGACTTATAGACAAGTTAAATTAATAAATAGGCAGGTGTCCCCAGGGAGAAGACTACCCATCATTTCCTCATCGCCATGAAAATACAAAGTTTTTCTAGCTGTCTTTTGCTTCTCTGTATTAGCATTTATCTATCGGTTCTCAAAACAGCACGCATCTTCTCATTGCTGGTGTCCAGCCACTTGGGGCACAAGCTGCCTGTGCCCAACGTGACAGGGGCAGTCTCATTTTCCTGCCCCTTTCTGGCAGCCATCCACACCTCTCCTTTTTTCCAGTGTCCTCCCATGTGTCTTCCTCCTGTCCCCCGGTGACGCTACCAACACCGCAACCAGAGTATACTCGGGAATTTCTCATGAGGCTCTGAATCCATTCTATCATCCAAGCCAAAGTAGTTTTCTTCTAAAATGTAGATACCCTGCATTTAAAGCCTTTCTGTTTTCCTGAATTAATCACTTTTTTTTTTACCATGCTCTCCTTTCTTGCTGACTTTACCTCTGTTGACAGATGAAAACACTTTAGGTCACATCCTGTCTTCCTTAACCCTCACTCACATCACAATGTGTTTTGGTCCCCTGATCTTGAAAATTCTTATTGCACGCATAGCTCCCTCCACCAAGATGACTTTCTCTCTTACACAGACTGTCTATCGAGCTGTGCCATTGTTTGGCTGTCCACATGGACTCCTACCTCTGACACAAAGAAGCACCCTCCTAGCGGTATGTAAATCGGAGAGAACAATTTTTGCCATAGTAATAGCTCCACGAAGAAGTCCCCAAGCAGCCCAATGAAACAAATTCACAAACTTTTTTTTTTTTTAATTCAGACTTTGGTGTTGCCCAGAGCCTTTGCTGGAAGAATCCCTGGTGCTGAATCTAATCACATATCAGGTCCCCACTGGCCACCACTTTGGCTTTCTGGCTGGGCAGCATTCTGTGTACCTGCCCGCTGAAGCCTCCTCTTCCAACTGCCCTAACCAGGTAGGTGTGTTTCAGTAAAGGGCCCCTGGCTAAGGATAAACACCTAAGTGCTCTTCCTCTCTCTCTTGCCATTTTTCCCTCCTCTCCTTTTCTTACTTTATGTACAATCTGTACGATCCACAAAACATCCAACATTCCCTTTCTTGTGTTGTATGTCCCTTTTTATGTATCGGTTTTATGTCCCAGCTAGACTGAAGACTCCTTTAAAGTAGGAACCTCATCCTATAATCTTTATGCCCCCAATAATACCTAGTGTGATAAGCAGCAGGTGTTCAAAACCTCTTATTTAATTCTAATTTGCTCTGCAGGTGGGCCTGAACTGTAACATCGTTAGGAGCTTTAGTTAGGATCTCCCCCACTATGTGCCCCTCCCCAAGTGAGCTGTATCCTTCGGATTTCTGGATGGAGGAAGTGACCAGTGAAACAGAAAAACACAGTATTTAGTCCACATCCTTCCTCCACCTCAAACTGAGCAGTGAAAATGGGAATATTTATTTCTGTACCTTAAATACATAGTTTGTAAAATAAAATTAATAATAATAGACCCTAACTCATAGGTTTGCGTAAGGGTCAAATGAGTTAACATGCAAAGTCCTTGAAATGGTGCCTGCCACAGTCAAATTGCCACATAAATGTTTGCTGTTGTTTTGTTATCATCACTTTGGTAGTTTCCATGGGGTGTCCCTCAGATCTTTGATTTTTATCGTGTATGATAGAACTGGGAGCTATCTGATCTGGAAGGTTTGCCCACACTGCATTTTATTAACTGGGGACTGATCACCGAAACCTGACCTCGTAGGAAATAGCGTTATCTACCATTCCATCTGTGTTTTACAACCACGACATACAGTTCCTGCCTTGTCACTTTGATAACAGAGAAAAATAGGTTCTTCTAAGGTTAGTCTGTACTTGTTGACATGTAATTTAGTGGCATTAATTCGAAGAGTCCTAAATTTTTTTAATATTGGGTTGGCTGAAAAGTCTATATGGTTTTTCCATAAAATAAAAAACACATTTTTCATTTTTACCAATAACTTCAATGATTTTGAATATTTTGAGTATGGCAGCTATCTCCAGTGTGGTATAATACTGATTGTTTTCCATTAATGTCTCGATTTGACCACTACCAATTTCAACTAATCTACCTGACCGCAGAGCATTGTCCAGTGAGAAATCCCCAGCACGAAAACTTCACAGACCACTTTTGACATGTCCGATCAGTCACAGCACCTTCTCCATATGTTGCACAAATCTTTTTTTGCGTTTCAGTTGTATTTTTACCTTTTTTGAAGTAATAAAGCATAATATGCTGAAAATGTTTCATATTTTCTTTCATCTTCATTATTAAAATGGCTACACAGAAATTCACCAATTTGATAAGTTTTTAAAACACACAGCGATATCACCACTCTCACAATACGATCTAACAAAATTGTTTCAAATGAAGTTAAAGACAACTAAGTGCTACTAGAGCCACCTTACAGAAAAAACCCAATGAACATTTTGGCCACCCCGATATAATACAATAAAATAAGGAACTACACCAAAGAGTTTAGGTAGGAGATTATGTTTTAGACTTTCAAGTAAAAACATATGCTTTTTATCATTACGCGGTGCATAAACATTGTGATCTTTCATACCAGTTCACGAATACAGAAGACAAAGGCAAAGAAACATTAAACATTTGAAAATCTGCACCTATCCAGATGCTTTAGAACTTTACGCACCGAGATCAACTCACCAGCAGCCTCTCACACGCCCTCATTATGTAAAACGTGTATCAGAGAAACGGGAAAAAACGAGCCCTCTTCACCGTAACCAGGCCTGAGGGGAGAAGAATTTCAAATCAGGACATTTGGGCCTATTTGTTAATGATAACAGTGTGATAAAACAGTTCATTAATCCTATTTATTAGACTGTGAAGCAAACCAAAATTGCCATAGGCGAGTAACAATATAAAACAATGAGGTGTTTATGGTTCTTTAATCTAACCCAGGAGTTTACACCTTTTCTCTAAAGGGTCGAATAGTAAACATCGTAGGCCTTGCAGGCTGCAAAGTCTCTGTGGCAACCACTCAACTCTGCCTTTGTAGCGTTCCAGGGGCCACAGACAGCATGCAAACGAATGTGCCTGGCTGGATTCTGATACAACTTCATACATGTTTTAATATGGACCTCACTTGAAGATGTCGTGCTAAACTATTGTAGATAATCCAGACACAAAACAACCGACATTGTAGGATTCCACTTACAGGAGTTACCTAGCATAGGCAGATTCATAGACAGAAAGTAGAAGAGGTTACCTGGCCTGCCGGCAAGGAAGGAATGAGGAGCTGGTGTTGAACGGGTGCAGAGTTTCTGTCTGGAATGACGAAAATGTTCTGGAAATGGTTAGCGCCGAGAGTCGTACAACACGGTGAGTGAGTTTAATGCCACTGAATTGTACACTGAAAAATGATTAAAGTAAAATTTATGGTATAAATATATTGTACCACAATTCCGTATAAGACTCTATTTGCAAAAACAGGCCGTTGACTTTCAGGCCCTCGTTTGCCGGCTGCTAGCCTGGGTCACTCTGGCCTGCTGACTGGGCCCTCTTTGCCTCCGTGAATCTTTGCTGTCGTTGCTACTGCAGCTGCTTCCTCTTCTCTTTGTCTCATTCCCTGATGAAGCTGTGCACCCAAAGTGTTGCCTTGTGCACAAAGGCAAGAAAATCATTTGCGTTTTGGGGGCTACCCTTCTTTCTAGAGATAGTCCTCCCGGAAGCCCATGGATTTAGCAGGTGCAGGTCTAGAACTGTCAGATACGAGTATCCTGTTCTGTGTGTGCAAAAATGACCATGGTGACCCCAAAATGTTTGGGGATCAACTTCACTGGTTTTCTTGTTTTTTGATGGGACCTGCAAAGCCTTCACCTTTGTTTCCCTAGGTTCTTGGTGGCCAGTGGCATGGATTAGGTGCTAGAGTCTGGGCACATGGACTGTAGCTGTCCAGAAAGCTTTCCTCTTCATGAAGGTTTACTGCTTCTTGCACAGGCGGAACCCTCCCCTCAGCTTGACTCACCACTCTGCTCTAACAAGTGGGTCAGTTGACCTTGGTTGACTTAATCATCTTCAGAAGACAAAGATGAGTACTTGACTTCTGAGGGCACACCAGATTCCTCAAAACAGAAACCCAGGCCAACAGAAATGTTTATATGTCAGAAAAGAATCAAGTTAGAAATGAATATTTGAAAATATACATATTATTATGTGAGGATACCAGTAAGTGGACCAACCCAGTCAAACAGGACCCCTTAAAGGCTAACTTACTTCAGAGACGTGACCACCAAAAGGGATGACCTTGGACAGAGGCACAATAGTAAGCATAATTAATCTTTTACCTTTAACTAATGAGGTGAAAATTATTTGTAGTGATCTGAGAGAAGACAAATTTTGATTTCAAAGGATTTTCCCTTAAGGATAAAAGTCTATTACTTTTGTTACATCACTACTAATCATGCAACATTTTTAAAGCCCCTGGTTTTATCTGCTTAAAAGACTCTAAAATCATATGACTTGCACACAACAATAATTCTTAGTGTTTTTATTTTTTGTTAAATTTCTACAGTGTGGGGCAAAAGTAGGTTTACAGTTGTGAGTATGCAAAACAGAGTTTATTGTATTATTACTTACTAATTATTGTACTATTTTACATACAAACAACTATAAACCTACTTTTGCCCCACCCTTTATAATAAGCTTTTGCATGTCAATGTAGAAAAGACATTGATTTTAAAAGTTTCAAAACTGCAGAGATCAGATAACCAACCTCAGTAATGGCATTTGATACTGAAATAGAGCCTTTTAAATCTTTAATGCTATTCCCACTTTTTTTCCTTTCAACACTTGGCCCTGCCACCAATGAAACACTAATTGATTGAAAAGAACATGTGAGAATAAGAATTATTTTCAGACCAAGAAAGTGGAATATATTTGTATTCAAAACTCTCTTTTCTTTAAATACTTTTAATCTGGAAATATTAAAATTATGTTGAAATGTGGAATAGGTTAAAATTGCGCACATGCATCACCTCAGCGTTCTACTTTAACTGTAAGACTTTGGTAGTCTACACGTTGTGCAGATTCTCAGATGTAGCGGAAGATGAGGGGCAGGAATGCCTGAAAATTTATGGCCACCAGGATGATTAGGTTACAACATTCACTTCTAAACGCGTGAAATATTTTCAGATCACTTGAAAAATCACTCTACTTTCTGCGATGTTACTTGTTGACCTTTTATAGTGGAAGCAAGTGAATGTTGCCACCGGTATTTTGCTTTCATTTTGAAGGGTGATGTAGTATCATTGGTTCTCCAATATCCACACTGCCCGTTTCCCACTGATGTCTTATATCTTGGGTTTCTTTTCCCCCGCTGGCAAAGCATCATGATGAAACGGGTGAGGTAACTTTGAGCACAGAAAGCCCATGTAATTACAGAGGGTTTGCAGCACAATCCACAGTGTTCGGACGCTGGGTATCAGTACAATGATAAGCAAGAGCAAAAGGCTTGCCAAAGCCGTTTGGCAATGAGCGCAGCCCCAGGTGAACTGGAGGAGAGTTTCAAAGCAAAGTGATGATTGTGAATACTTGGAAATCAGCATGTACATGTAGAGAAAAATTGGCTCTCCCAATTGCTTCGAGGTCTTTTTTTGTGAGGCTCATTTTTCTCTAAACGTCCCATACAATATGTGGTGGAATGCTTCTTTTCTGAGAGTCATTCCAGGGAAAGGATTGTTCCCAATCACAGCAGGACATGGACAATTCTTAGGATTACATAAAAAATTTATTTTTAAGAACTGACTTATAATTCCATAATTTGACAAAATTTGACTAGCAGCACTAATTGGACTGACACGAATACAGCCTCCAGTTTTCCTATTGAAAATTGAGGGTCACCCCGTTGTTGCTTCTCCTTTACAACTCTTCTTCTCCGGGGCCTCAGGTGCTTGCTGAGCTTTCCCAGGCGCCTTTTCCGGAGACTTGCAGCCACGATGGAGGCGTAGGTGGACGCACAGTGCCTCCTCCAACAACCAAGTACCTGTTTTTCTCTTTTTTAATGTTTCTCTCTCACTATGCATAGAAGCGGCTAAAAACACTTTATCCAGGCATTGTGACTGTGCCTAAGCTTTCCCCCCTTGATTTGTGAGTTTATTTCCATGCGGTAGCCTGTGCTCCCCGTGGGCAGCGGTTGCAGCGCGCCCCCTGCTCTGCCAGAGGTCACAGGGACAGCTCTCACCGGCGCTGCGGTGTGGAACGAGAGAACCGTGTTCTTCCACGTCTCAGACATCCCTTAGCCTTCGAGGTGCCTCAGATCCCAGATCTAGCCAAACATCACGACTGAACCCAAGTTCTATGTACTGTAAATAATAGATACTTCATTCCCCCCCAAAGCAAATTCGGTAGTTATTGTCATCCCTCCTTCACAGGTATGGGAACCGAGACCAGGGGATGTTAAAAACCTGTCCAAGGTCTTCCCAGCTAATAAACGTTAAACACTGGCATCTTTCTAACACCCAGGCCCATGCCCCCTCCGTCACAGGGCATCAGATGTCACCCAGGCCTCCTGGATCTCTCCTGTTGATGTGTAAAGCCTGCAAATATTGTCACGGTAAAAAGCTAACATTTTAAAAGCATCATACAAAACAAACAAACAAAAAAAACCAACCCTACGCGTACAGTATGTTTTTCTAATATGGCAAATTAGTAGGTCACTAATTTAATTCATGCTTAAACTATAGAAAAAGACTGAGTGAAAACACTGAAATATTAGCAATGGTTTTCTTTTGGCAGATTACTAGTAATGTTTATTTGTTTCTTATACATTATCTTTAGATTTTCTGTAATAAAAAGAATTCTTTTTAAATGTATTACTTATTTATTTAAAGTGCAAGAAATGTCACTATTTAAATGTGAATGGTATAATGGAATGGATTTTCCAGAGCGACTTGGACATTTGTCATGTTTTCAGGTTCAGCTGACAATTATCTTTGGCTTAGCGTGTCAGTGAGTATTTTCATGTCCCAAGGAAGCTCTTACATGCAAAATGAATCCCTTAAAGCTGCCAAAATAGGCAACTTATAACCGTAGTTAATATAAGACTGAATTTTTCTTAAACCTCTAAATTCAACTTATAATTCTTTTAGTCAATTGATGACTACAATAATTTTTTTTATTATTGAGAAAGAGAGAGAGAGAGAAACATCAATGTGCGGTTGCTGGGGGCCGTGGCCTGCAACCCAGGCATGTGCCCTGACTGGGAATCGAACCTACTATGCTTTGGTTCACAGCCCACGCTCAATCCACTGAGCTACACCAGCCAGGGCAAAGTACAATAATTTTTATTAAAAATATAGTCACATTTACTTACTCTTCTAATAGTTTTAAGTAATAAGTGTAATATATTAGGTGATCTTATATCATTAGCACCCAAACAAAAAACTTATTTCACTGAATTCCCTGAAATATTTCAACTTGCATATGCAAATTTACTATTTTTTTCTTAAGATACATCACATTCCTAATAAGCCCAGCTTATAAACTAAACCACTCTTTATAAGTTCTTAAGTGGCTTTAAAAAATATAACAAATTCAATTTACAATTTTATTAAGAACCGAAACACTGTTGGTAAGCTTTATTAAGTAAATTTTCTTTTTTTTTTAAGATTTTATTTATTTATTTTTAGAGAGGGAAGGGAGGGATGGAGAGAGAGAGAAACATCAATGTGCGGTTGCTGGGGGCTACGGCCTGCAACCTAGGCACGTGCCCTGACTGGGAATCAAACCTGCGATGCCTGGTTCGCAGCCCATGCTCAATCCACTGAGCTACGCCAGCCAGGGCAAGTAAATTTTCTAATGCATAGCAAATTTAAGTCACTAGTATCAACCAGAAATTTCAAATCAAAAGAATAAAGCAGCCCTGGCCAGGTAGCTCGATTGGTTAGAGTGTTGTCCTGATATCCCAAAGTTGTGGGTTCAATCCCCGGTTAGGGCACATACAACAATCAACCAATGAAGGCATAAATAAGTGGAAGAAATTGATGTCTCTCTGTCTCTAAAAATCAATAAATAAAAATTTAAAAAAAAAAAAGCCCCAGCTGGGTGACTCCATTGCTTAGAGCATTTTCCTGTATACCGGAAATGTTGCAGGTCAGAGCACCCATGGGAGGGAACCGATATTTCTCACTTCAATGTCTGTCTGTCTGTCTCTCATTCTCCCCTCCCTTTCTCTCTGTCTCTCCATTTCTCCCTCTCTCTTGCTTCCTCTCTCTCTAAAATCAATAAACATATCTTTGGGTGAGGATAAAAAAATCAGAAAGAAAAATAAATCGTGATTGTGACTTGAAATACATTCCACATAAACTGACCACTGCAATATTAATACTTTCTATAGACTTATTTCATTATCTTTATATAGTGGGGAGCAAAAGTAGGTTTACACTTGTTCATATGGAAAATAATACAGTAATTAATAAATAATAATACAAGAATAAACTCTGCATTTTGCTTACTCATGACTGTAAACCTACTTTTGCCCCACCCTGTGCTTATTTCTATCACATTCTGGGTTGCAAAGTCATGTACCCAACTACAGAGTGAAGATTGCTCTTTCCAACACTGCCAGGTTCCTCGAGTAGAGATTCAAAACGAAAACACAGCGACAGATCTGGGAACTTGGTCTGAATTTTGGGACTAGAGTGTGAGGTCAGATCTGTGCTGCTTTTCTAATCCAGTGCTGCTTGCCATATCCTCACGGGGACCCAAAACATACTCTCAGCCGCCGTGTACTTTTATGCCACCTAAAACATATTCCCTGGTTTATTTCACCTTTATGCAATTTTTTCAACTCTTTATTGACTAATTTAGATAAATGGAACTCTGCACCACCCACATGGAATCCAGCAATTTGCCTTTAAATTAGAGTTAATTGAATTTTGTACCCCCTTCATGGTTATAGAACCCTTTTCTTATAACACTCATTATCTGTCTCCTTGACAACTACTTGATAGTCATTCTATTAACAGTGTAATAGGTTACTTATAGATTATGTAGATATATGCAAAATGTTTATAAATTGCTTTAGATCTGCACTCCAGCACAGGAAAACACTGCTTCTATGTTAATTTATCAAAATTATATTTAGGTCACAGTTTAGGGGCAGCTAGTTCATCCACCCACCAACCCCTAAAGCTAGCCATAGCCCACCCAAATTAATCATCTAGTAACAATTTTCCACATGGGCATAAAGAATTATTCACAATAATGTGGGATCCTGCAAACCCACTGTGGCACACCTAATTAACCTCATTTTTGTCATTGTTTTAGGAAATTCTAAGCTGTCTAAGTTAGATGTATAATAGAAATTATAATCATCCACCAAATTAGCATAACAATATTCAATTTACCATTGCCTGTTATGATCATTGAGGTTGTTTTCAACTTTTAATATTATAAATAAAATCACAGTGAACATTTATTTGATCATGAACACAGATTTATTATCCTGTTGTATTATTTCTTTGGAAAAAAACTCCCTGTAGTAATATTGCTCAGGGAGCAGATGGACTCAGTTTGGATATTTTTAGGTATTGCCTTTCACGCTTTACACAAAGCTTGTTTGATTACAACTGTGTCAGTTTTGTACTTATTTGTTTTGTTTGGATGTTCTTTAACATAGAAAAATTCATAGATGTTGAATGATACTAAAATGTTACTCTGATTATTGGGGACAGTAGATTTCTTATAATAGTTGTTTGTGATTTCTGGCTGTCCTATAAACAGGAAAGAAGAATTCACATGCAGTGTGGAACAAAATGGTCAAGTCTAAGCCTTAACTAGCATGGTATGATAAAACCCATGAAAGATGCAGGTGCAGGGAGATCCACCCACTCATTCCCGGCTCTTCCTCACAGAACCGCATTTGATGCTCACGAGAAAGATCAGGGCGTGGTGGGAAGCCAGTGGAAGTCTCACCTGTGATGCGGGTACAAAGGAGAGGAGTGTCACCGCTGTAGGGAGGACAGGAGGCCCTGCTAAGTCTCCTCCCTCCGATGGACAAAAGCCTTTGGCTAAAAGGACCAGAAAACCTTAAGCCAGACGAATAATAAATCAATAAATCACAACAAAACCAAAAATACCCACTAGAAATTTTATTTTCTGACTTCTAAAAACCAAAGGTAAAGAAAACATCTTGAAGACAGCCAGAACAAAAAGACACATTACATACTGTCTTAGGCAATTTGGGCTGCTTTAACAGAATGCTGTAGTCTGAGCAGTGTAAACAACATTTCTTTGTCAAAGTTCTGGTGAGATCCTGCTTCCTAGTTTGCAGATGGCTGTCGTCTTGTGTCCTCGTGTGGTGGAGAACAGAGGCATCGAGGGCAGGTTCTCCTGTCTCTTCATATAAGGGCACTAATCCCATTCATGAGGACTACTTACTCATGACTTCATTATCTCTCAAAGGCCCCCAGGCTTTCGATACCATTACAGTGGGAGTTAAGATTTCAACACACAAATTTGGGGGGAACACAAACATTCAGTTCGTAACCCTTACAGAGGAAAAGAGATAAGAATTACAGCACACTTCTCATCCTCCTGTTGGCTTCTGGGTAAACCAGAGTTGAATGACATCTTCAAAATACTGAAAAAAAAAATCAACCTAGTTTCTATAACCTAGAAAAAAAGTGTTTCAAGCATGAAGGATAAATAAATATTTTTAAGAGCATTTACTACCAGCAGGCCTGCATTAGAGAAAATGTTAAAGAAAGTTCTTTAAGCAGAAACAAGTATGAGATGTTATACTTAAAAATTATGCATATAATCGCAATAATATTTAATTAGGCAGCCATTAAAAATGATAAAACATTATAAATTTCATGATGATAATAGATAACATATTTCTAAGTCTATAAATATAACTATTTTAATTAAGTGCTGATCTTAATCCTTTGGGGATGCTCAGTAACAAAATATGCCACACTGGGTAGCTTATAAACAACAGAAATTTATTACTCACAGTTCTAGAGGCTGGGAAGTTCAAGATCATGATGCCAGCATGTCAGGTATGGGTGGTCCTCTTCCTCATTCATAGCTGGCAGCTTCTGGCCCTGTTCTTACATGGGAGAAGGGGCTGGGGAGCTCTGTGGAGTCTCTCTCATAAGAGTAGTAAGCCATTTATGAGGATTCCACCCTCCTGACCTACTCACCTTTCAAAGGCCCCATCTCTTAATGCCATCACATTGGACCTTAAGATTTCAAAACATGAATTTGCGGTGGGGGAGAGGGACACAAATATTCAGACCATGGAGGTGCCTGACACATTTCTAACTTAATTTTAAAATTTGTTTTTGCCTTTTTTTTGCCTGTATACTCTTTAACAACCTCTTGGTATAATAATGATTTCAATATATCAATTTTATAAAGAGAATAGGAATATGATTTGGTTTTCCCTTACTCTGCCTAAACAATTTTTAAAATTATTATTGACATTTAGATGCATAAAACATGTGACTTTGCTCACAGACATAAATGCTATTTATAGTATTGTTACAGATTTGTGACTGACAAAGAAATACTATTTTGTGTGATTTCTATCAAAAGAGTGAAAAATTATAATTTTATTTGCTGAATTATTAAGTATATCCCTGATAAGTGAGAACTTCCATTTTGACCAGGTGTTTATGAAAACCTTTGCTGACAATTTTCCACAGGCCAGCTTTCATCTCCATTAATTTCAGCTTCATTTCTTTCCTGCCACCTCCACCTTCTGGAGCTAGTGATCAGGGCCACGTCATTCCACCGCTGGCCCTGCATTTTGGGGCCAAGACTTCAGGTGAGTTGACTTCGTCGTGTAGGTGTGACTCTTAACTTGGACAGGGCTAGCTGTCACTTAACTACATGCAGAAGTGACTGTCAACCTCATTGATATATAACCCATTAAAAATACACCAAATTGGTCCCCAATTCAATTTCCTTTTAGCTGGTTCCCCAAAACTGCCCACAAAGGCTCCAAAAATACCCAACACAATGGGAAGTGTGAAGGAAGAAAGTCTGAATGGAAAGACCACTGTACTTACCAGTAAGAAAATAACTTCTAGAAATCTATACCATTGAATTGTTTTAAGCAATTGAATGTCAATAGTTTTTTCAATAATAATTCATCCCCAAAGATAATTCTACAGTGGAAGTAGAAGGGAAATCTGAGTTCAAAGAGAATAGAAACAATGTAAAATTTCAGACTAAGAAAAACTTGATGTATTTTAAATAGATAACAGTGGTATCAAACATAAATGGTATTTGAGTGATCTTTTTTACTTTTGAAAATACTATAAAAGTTTCAACTTTAAAATACATGGTTAAAATATACTAGAAATTACATCCTTTTACTTTTCAAACTTCTCATGGAAATTTTTAGATATTAATTTTAAAACGTTCAATGTGGTATATGGTTTTTCAAATTAACATTAGGTGGTATATGAACAAAAATGTTTAAGACTAATGCCCTATGTTCTCTAAGCTTTCTGCTGCTACAAGACAAGCCATCAGTTACCTGGCCACTTGGATGACACTACAAGATGCACCAGAGCATAAGATGCACCTAGGTTTTAGAGGAAGGAAATAGAAAAAAACTTTTGAAGCAAAAAATGTGGTAAAATATTTAATAACCTGTGACCCCGCTCCACTGCCACCCTAAACCCCACAGCGAGCCAAGTAAGCTACACTTGGACTATAAGATGCACCCCCATTTTCCTCCCAAATTTGGGAGGTGAGTCTTATAGTCCGAAAAATAAGGTGAATCTCGGAGCCATGAGCTAATATCTCCTGCTCTTTATTAATGGAATTAAGTTTAGTGGGATAGAATTACCCTCCCTTTTAGACAAACTTCAGAATTTCTTTTATTATGCCAATTAAGACCCCTGTGGGATGTGTACCTCCAAAAGTACAAGGTAGGGTGATTTGCCCACCCCAACACACAGGTATGATCTGTAAAAATCACAATCCCATTTTCTATTGGATGTCCCCTAAGTGCAGAGTCAAGCTAAGCACTGAATTTCAACGGTTTCTCTAAGACTAGGTTCCCTAGCACCTAATCATTCCTTGGCCACCTCAGTTGTTGCTTGCATAGAACCTACTTTGCTTATCTTAATGATTTTATGGTTTTATTGTACATGTATGTAAGTGAATTGCTTTCTTTCTTTTTGACCTTTAACTCATCCACTTGTTAAACAAATAATACACATACTAGCTTGGATAAATTTGGCTTAAGTAAGCAAATCATCAAACTGAAACAAATAGAACTGAAACATGCAGATTAGATGGTGGTATTATTGACAACTAGAGACAATCATAAGAATACCAAGTTAATAGTATAGTTATTCAATAGTCAGAAACTTACATGGCTAAAATTATATTTTCCTATTCTGACTGATAATCCTACTAATTATTTCTGTTTGGGAATATAGGAATTAGAATCCTACACATGGGAAAAATCACAGATGTTATCAAAAAGGAAAAACAGTACCTACCTAAACACATATTATGGATGAAAAACATTAATAGTAATAATTGACCAAAATTATAGTTAGCAGCCCAATCTTAGTAAACATACAAAAGAAATCATCTTGGAAGTAGCTACATTATAAAACAGCAAATGGTATTCAGCTCTGAAATATTTTGCAGAGCTACTTAATATAATTAAATATAACCAATGTTATCTTTATAAAACATTGCAGAGCCTCTTTCAATTTAAGAAATGAATGCATTTATGATAAACCCTCTGTAAAGTAATATTTCATGTAGTAAATTGATTCATATTCATTTAGATATGCATTTGTGAGAGGAAAAGAATCCACTCGATGGGCTCTATGGAAAATTTAATACAGGAGGACATTAAGTCGAGCTGCTGTTCCCTCGACTATCGCAGGCATTACAGTCCACGTCTTACATAACTTGAGAACTTCAATAAAGTTTTACTGATTCTTCAAAACCACAACAGTAATGAAAACAATTACAAAACACCACTTTGACTACGCTTGTATACCATCATTATGGCAAAGTATAGGTCATAAATTTTACATTTTCTTACAGAGGATGCAATTTCACTTATGTCTTGGGTCTCTCAGGCCAGTGTATAAGCTACTTCAGGCAGCTCAAGGCATTTCCTGACCTGCTGTAAGGAGAGTCTCTCCTCAGGAATCATGCAATGCTCATGCAAAGGTCCTTCTTCAAATGTATAACTATTCCATTTGCTCTTTCGACCTTGACAAAAAAAAAAAAAACACCACGAAAATTTTTACATCATCCTCATTTCCTTGCAAAAACAGCTTAAAATGTAAATCATAAGGAGAGTTCCTCATACCTTATTTTAGAGTACTACCTCTTTAAGTCGTCCTCCTGTAACTTCAACGTGGACCATGCCTCTACTACCGCAGTGGGGCACCTTATTTTATCCAGCTATTGCTGGAGAAGTGTTTTCATAATCAAATTTCATACTTCAAAGTCTGTCTCCTAATTGGCTTAGGTAGTACCAGGGAAGCTTATTTCAAAATAGTCTGCCACCCGCAATTAACCCAGGGTATGATTATAGATCCGAGGGCCAAAGAATGAACAATTTTTTTTTGATGTTTTGTTGTTTTGCCCTCCTTCATATAAATTCTTAATGATTGAGAAGTTTAATGAGATTTTTTTAACTTTCTGTCCTGTCAAGAAGGGAAAAGGAGAAGCCTTCTACATAGCAGTTGAGTCTGACCCCTTCATTCACTTCCAGTCCAGCCAGCGTGTAAAGCCTTCGCATGTGAGACACACTGGGTGGGGTGGGGGCAGGGAGAAGTGATCACTAAGCTCCAAACACTAGTGTACTGAATATTTAACTTTCCTTTCTGGGAATTTTCACGCAGAATTTTTAAAATGACAAATTCTCTATGGCTTTAAAAGCTCAGGTTGTTGTCTGTTGAGGCAAACACCATGAACCAGAGATAATAGGCTCTTGATTGATTTTATGAATGGAGAAAGACATGCAGATGGATTGTGGCACCTACTATTAAATATAATCAAAGAAGACAAGGATATGGACATTTTTTCATTGTTTTTTCACCTGCTGTCTAAATGCTGACAGGCGCCATTTTGATAGATCTTTTTTGTTATTTTTCTGTCTGTGTACTATTCTTACACTTTTGTGTTCTTAAGAAACAAAAATTCACAATTTTAAAAAAAGTCTGATATGATGTTAAAAGATAAACTGAGGCATATTAAATTCTTAAGCGTTTATTTAAGCAAAGTCCATTTGAAATATCCTCTGTAATAAATAGACAATAGTGAGTGAAGAGTTTACCTGAGTTCTGTGGGCGATTATAAGTGTTGGAAACCACCCTGCCTGGTATCAGAAGCTGTAACCCCCGCCTAGGCTAAGGCTGAGGGAACGACCTTGGAACCGTAAGCCAGCAAGGAGACAAAAGCTTATCTCCCTGACAGGAGCACCGCTTCTGCTCCTTTTATTTCACCCAGCCTGGACCCCAATGCTTGGTCGGTTAGCCAATGATGGGTAAGATTCCCCAAGGGGGGAACAACCTAAGACAGGCACAATCACATCGGAATCCCCCAAGAAAGGACTTTGGGGGCTACAACAAAAGGGGATGATGGACCCTCACCCCACGGCTTTGACAAAGCCTGAGTGTTCATTCCATCTGCGAGAAAATCTCCTTATCTCTTGGTCACTTTAGTTTCCTTGCTGCACCTAAGCCTGAAACAATGACAGGGTGGTGCCACCCTGTACTAGAAAGGGCGGGTTCCCCGGGTGATCAGGCCTAAGAAAGAATATGTAAAATCCTGTGAAACTGCTTTGTTTAGAATGTTATCGGTTGAATGAGAAGGGTCCAAGGAGGAAGTAAGTTTGTTCCTCAAAGTTTTACAGCTCTTTGACCCTAAATCAAAGTAGGCCCTCAGAGTTCCTTGTTATTTGATCCTTACTTCCCTGCAATGAGTAATGAGCTTTACCTGAATTCTTATACAAATGAACCCAATAAAAAGCCTGTTGGGACAGGAGAATGCATGCCCTCCACTAGAGAGGGTGGCTAAGGCGCTTTCCACTTGGAGAGTGGCCCCTCCGTCCCTACTTCTCCACAGAAAATTGCCTATTTCTGTGTATGTTCATTTCTCGTGTGTTGACGAGCCATCCGCAGCGTTCCGCAGTTACTGCCGGTTGGTGATTGCGCATCATATAGGAAATGATTGAACCTGAGGATGGGGTGACGGAATCCTCTGAGTCACAGCCAGTGTGAAGAACAGAAGTCCAGGTGACAACTAGACCTGTGTTAGGCATCTGAAGAAGGGGTATGGAGCAGTCTTGTGGGATTTAACCCAACAAACACACGAAAAGATGTTCAATATCATTCATCATAAGGGAAATCAAAACCACAGTGAGATACCACTTCACATATGTTAGGATGGCTGAAATAAAAAAGAAAACCATGGTTGGCAAGGATGTAACAACATTGGCACCCTCATCATACACCACACTGGTGGTGGGAATTTAAGATGGGGCAGTTACTTTGGGAAATAGTTTAACAGTAAAACAGTTAAATATAGAGTTACCACATAAACTAACAACTTCACTCTTGGGCATATCACATACCCAAGAGAAACAAAACATATGATCACACAAAAACTTGTACACAAATGTCAATAGCAGCATTATTCACAACAGCCAAAAGGTAGAAACACCCAAATGCCTATCAAGTGATGAATGGATAAATAAAATATAGCATATCCACACAATGGAATATTATTCAGATATATATCTTCATAAAAAGAAATCAAGTTCTGAGTCATGCGATAACATAGAGTGAGCCTTGAAAACACGTGAAGTGAAAGAAGCCAGTCGCAAAAGATCAGATACAGTTTGGTTCCATTTATATGAAATCTCCACAATAGGCACATCTATAGAGACAGAAAGTAGGTCAGTGATTGCCTAGGGCTGGAGAGCCTGGAGAACAGGGTTTACACAGCAATGGGTAAAGGGTATAGGACTTTTTTTTTGAAGTGAGAAAATGTTCTAACATGGATTTTGGTGATGGTTGTACAACTCTGTGAATATATTCTTAAAAATTGAATGATACACTTTCAATGGATAAATTGAATGGTTATGTCTCAATAAACCTGTTACTGAAAAAAAAAAGAGTGAGAGTGGAGAAAGATTCCAGTCCTTAGGAGACTGAAGGCTGAGGGCAGCTGTTGGGGTAACTGTGGTAGGATGTGACCAAAGATGATAAAGTCACTGTGTCCCGTGGTGAGAAACTGATTAAAACTAGATTGCATGCATATGCAGGAGTTTCAAGCCTACAGTGGCAGAACTGTTCAGCCCAGTGTCTGAAGGGCAGAGAGAGCGAGCAGGCTGGAAGACTAGCACAACGGCACTAAAGGTCAAGGCGCTGACCTTGTCACCATATGACCTTCCTGGGGTTCGTTATTGCTTCTCTGATCATTCCTTCATAGTCTGCTTTCTCTCACCATCCTCTTCCATTGTCCATCCTTCAAACACCTGTGTCCTCAGGGGCTCCGCATGCTAGCCCTCTGTTCTTGTCTCCACACTCCGTCGTGGTGAGCACACCCTATCTCATGTTTCAACTGCCATGTGTATTATGCTCACTTCAAAATACTTGACCCCAGCTCAGACCTTCCCTGAGCATCAGCCCAAGTTTTTCTGTTGCCCACTAGCCATTTCTACCCGATAGTCCCACACATGGCCTAACTCAGATACCCAAAATTGCTCTTTCTCCATCCATCTGATCATCCTCTCCTCCTGCTGGTGCAAAGTAGAAAGAGTCAGCTCAATTTTGCACACAGTAGAATGGTGATTTCATAGGGCCGATGAAATGAGAGGGCTCATAGATGCAGAACAGGAAAGTGAAAGAGGCTCTCATAGATTACCCTTCTAATCAAGTCACATCATTTATTGACAATTTTCAATAATTCTTTAATGAAAACCCAAATTATACATGTTGTTACTCATAATTCAAGCATATGAGGAATTGTGGTATATAAACCTTGACCTCAACTAGCTTATGGTTTAGCAAGGGAGGCTCACAAGTAAACAAGAAATTTTCATACAATATGAAATTAAGTATGAGATGCTATGTCAGCACATAGGGCACCTTTCGCAGTAATTGAGGGGTGAGGGGTCAGAGGGCAGAGTGAGGCTTTCCTGAGGCCGGAAGAACTCCTGCAACAAACAGATGAGCAGAAGTGCAGTGGAGGGAAGAGTGTCCCAGGCATGAGCCTGGCCTCACCATGGGCCCCTTCAGTGAGGTTGGATGCAGAGAGATGAGGCTTGGGGAGGGACTCTGGTGAATGTAGATGGAGACATTTCCGTGAATAAAGTAGAAACCAGATTGAATAGAAAATGAGAGGTAGACACAAAAGTGGATAGAACATTTTCCAAATAAGCTTGGCAGTGAGGAAGGAGAAAAGACAGGGCAAGAGGCAGAAGGGGGGTGTGTTAGAGGGAGTGGCTGGGTTACTGTGTGTGTGTTTCTAAGATAAGTGAGACTCAAGTTTAAATGCTGAAGGGAAGAAGCCAGCGTCAGGGGGGTTGGGGGAAGGGCTGTGCAGCAAGATGCCTGATGTGGGAAAGGCTAAGGTGAGCGAAGTGAAGGCCTCACTAGCATCACTCTCCGGGCTTCCAAGGAAGAAGCAAAGATGGGTGTGGTGCACAGGGTGGCAGGAATGGATGGATTTCATTTTCAAAGTCAGGAAGGGAACAAATAGGAGGGCAGGTAATTCGTAGAGTATGACGAATGTTTGAAGTAGCCATAATGACTAATAAGGGACTGAGTAGGAAGGACTCAGTGAACAGCAAACAGAGGGATATTTTCCATGAATCTGGGGACCAACTAAGCTAGGAGTAAAAAAGTTAAGAAAAAAGACTGTAAAGGCAGGATGTCGGGATTTCAGAATGAAAGTGTGCTATTTTGTGATTTCAGGCACAGTTCAGCCCTCATCATGGTAAGATCTTTAGCAGTCGAGTGGCTAATTGGGAAAAGAACATGAAGGTAATGAGAATCAGGGAAGTCTGTGAGCTAAGAAGCCAATGAGTCGAATGGAACACCCACGTCTGCGCTAAGTTCTCCCGAAGGACGAAGGACGGCAGTTCTCAGGGAGGAGAAGCTGTGAAAGGAGAGCGAACATCTTCAGGGAACGAAAGGGGGGAAAATGTTACAAAGGTGATGGCTGGGGAAGAAGATGCTACAACTGGATAACGTGACCCTTAAAGATGCAGAATTTCTACAAAAGAATGGAAGACTGATCCAGAACTTACCTCCCTACTGCCATGGTCTATTCTCCACATAGCGGTGGGTTAATTTTTTTTTTTAAGCATACTTCTGATCATGCTGTTGTTCTACTCTAAACCTTCCCTTGGTTTCCCACCTCTTGCTGAGTAACTCCAGTGTCTTCACCACGACCTTCGCTACCTGCCCTGCCTGCTTTTCCTGTCTGACTTCACCTCCAGCCACTTTACTACTTGCCCACCCTGCGCCAGCCACACGGGCTTCTTTGCTATCCCCGCGTGGGGTAAACCTTGTCCCCACCTCAGGGCCTTTGCACTTGCTCTTCGCTATGCCTGGAAAGCTCTTCCCCTAGTGGTCTGCCCCTGCCATCTCCTTCAGATCTCTGCATAACTGTCACCTGTTCAGCAAGGCCTCCGATCTCCTGTGCCCACTCCTACTGCAAGTCCCCATTCCACACCCTGCTCCATGTTCCTCCGTAGCACCCGTCACCACTAGCTTTACGTACAGTTACTCTTTCATTCCCTAACAGCCTTGTCCTAAGAGCAGCAGCTCGGGGAAGGCAGGATTTTTTGCCATTCTGCTCTCTGCTCCATCCCATAGCAGGCATTAATAAATTTTTTTTTTGAATGAAGGTAGTGGCAGTGGGTCGTGGGGAAAACCTCAACCCTAACTGTGTGAAGCATGTGAGAGGGGAAAGGTGCAAGGGGAAGAGTGTGAGCATGCTGGGATGGCTACCGTGCAGGGGTGTCCTGGCGGGAACTCTGGGAAGGGTTGCTAGAGCGGTGGGCACAGGTCATTGAGAAGAAGCCTGCAGCACACTGGGGACACAAAGACAGTGAGACTGGATGATTGGGGGAAATTTCCTTTCTGGAAGTCTCTAAAGACAATGACAAGGATGGGAGGCGTGATGACGTTTGCTGCCTTTAGAGTTTCCAAAAGACAGAACCAATAGCCCTTGGATTGATTGTACAAAGGAATCTGCAGGAGAGAAGGCAGCAGTCCCTGGGGTGTGGGAGGAGCACAGATTTGTCGGCAGGGGTTGCCCATCCCATGATGGGTGTGTCGCCAAAGGCTCCCTGGCAGGCAGGGCGGCTGGAGGGTGAGATGTTGGTTAGTGCCAGGGCATTGCACCAAGAGTTCTCCATGCAGCAGCCAGGAGGAGTGAGGGCTTGGTCCTGAGATAATGTCAGGTCCTGCCAGGCTTCGTGTTCACGGCCCTCACCTCAAAGGAGCACTTCCAGCTTTTTTTTTTTTTTTTGGCCTCCACACCTGTGCTCACAGTGTTCTTCCTGTCTGGAACGCCCTTCCCATCCCCTAGAGCTATCCACATTTTTTTGGCATCCTGTAGGATCCTACTCAGACACTATCTCCCTGACAAAGTTTATTTTTACAACCCCAGCCTGGAGGATCGCTCCTTGCCTGGAACTTCTATAGCCCTGTGACGTCTCTCTCTTCAAGGATTACGTTTAACTCTTATTTATACCTTCTGGGCTGTTTACCTTTGTGGGAGGCCAATGGGGAGTCCTATGGAAAGTAACTTCACAGGATGATCTGATCATAAATTCCTAAATGGGCAGGTCCTTGTGGGTAGTCACACCCCAAACCTGTAACTTTTAGCAAAAGGTTAATCTTTGCCTTGAGAAAATTCTGTCCATTGTTTCTCTGCATCTAGGTTAACACACCTTTAAAATAAAACCAACCACTGTCAAGAGAGCACATAATCTTGTTAACTGTCTGGTAATCCAATCCTTGCTCTACCCCACCCCCTCCACCCCACCTCCACGTTATCTTCCTTAGGTTCCGCCCTTAATTTCAAATGCATTAAAGAAGCTGCAAAACTGTCATTCTCTGGAGCATTTGGAATCTTGCTTCCTGTCATATGTTGTCAGTTGGCTCAAATTTATCCTTATAAAAATCTCTACAGGTTGGATGTTTCTTCCACCAACAGCTTTGTGTCTGTGTGTGTAACGGAGAGGGAGGGAGAGGGAGTGCTTCGCTGTCTTTCTGGCTTCCCTGCTGGCTTCCCGACGGCAGGGGCAGGTTCGTTGTCTTTGGAGCCCCCTGTATTATTGGACATAGATCGAAATGAAATGGGAAAGCTGCCGTCCTTGCTGCCTGTCACCACCGGACCCAATAAGCAGAGGCAGGGATTGGAATCTTTATGGGCGCTTTATTCAGATGGCCGGCGACCTGAGAAGATGGGATTTTTACTCAAACAGACCGTCTTAAATTCCATTTTAAACAGACCCTTTTAATAAGGGGAAGAAAAGTGTAGGTAAGGGGCTTGGAATTCAGGGGGAAAGTTGATCAGATAAAAAGCTGCAACATTCTTTCCTCTGTGACCTGGGCAGTGGTCCTTATCCGTGTCCCGGGCAGTGGGCTCAGTCTCACCCCGGAGCACAGTGGCTCAGAGACTGCCTTGATGGCTTGCAGTCCTCCTGGGGCACAAAGGTGGAACTGCTTGTGGAGTCAGGGTGGGACACACCTTCAGTTCCTGAAACAATAGCTTTTTACATATAGTGATTACTAAGTTTATTAGGTATTACCCGAAACTAAAATTTTTCCAACATTTGAATCCCTCATCACTTTCACAGAGAAGGCGTTCAAATTACATAAATTGATATACTTTAATTTATTAATCATTAATATCCCATGCCAACACCCAGGTGACAGTTCTGTTTACCTTCGAACAATTATTAATGTGTTGAGAGTACAGTGATATTTTTTTCTTCCTATAAACAAACGTGTTGTGCACTCTCCCTTTTCCATTCACAGATGCTTCCAAGAGCTGATGCTGTTGGGTTCTCTGTGGAGCAATTCGATCTTAATTTTTCAGCAGAGGCCAGAGAGCTTGGTGGGTAAAAGAACAGCTCCAAGAATCAGATGTCCTGGTTTGACTGAGCTCTGCCTCTTGCTAGAACGCTAAGTCTGAGCCAGTTATGTACTTACCTTTTCCATACCTTATTTTCTTTATCTGCAAAATGGGGACCATAATAACGTGCTCCTTATTGTGGTGGGGATTAAATGAATTATACTTCATGACATCCTTAGGTCAGCATTTGGCACATGATAAAGCCCTCAGTACTTGCTAGCTGTTATTTCTGGGCGACTAGAAATTTCTAGATGTGAAGTATGAGATTCTCATACTTCCTTCCATCCTATTTTCACCACTAAGGAACACAGAGCATATGGTGAACCTAGAGTGTCTGGTCTCCACCTCAGGAGACCTGGCTTCAGCCTAAACTCTGCCCCTTAGTTCCTGTGTCATTTACACTCAACCCCTTCAGGGTGCTGTATAGATCAGGCAGCAGACATCTGTGAAAGTGCTTTGTAAACAGCATGCTTGCTTTACCCAAAGTGAGAACAGCGTGATTGAGGACAGGACACAAATTTAATTGGTCCTGTTTTGTAGATCTTAACCTTAGAAAATTCCCTTTGGGAAAAGAGTAACTCTCTGTCTCATTTTGACGGGATTACCCTGAGTATTTTATGTACCCTTTATTTTGCTTTTCTTTTTCTTTTTTTAACTACTAGTGCTGTGGGAAGTCTTCCCGAGCCCAGGATACATGTCCTTTTCTCCTTTGTAAATCTGGTTGGTCACTAAACAAACAAACACAGTCATTCACATCTTTTTGGTTTAAAATCTGTAGCTGTGCTTTCACGAAGGAGCTCTGTAGGGTATGGCAATGCAATCAGAATGGTAACTGGCGGGCAAGTGGGAATACCCAAACCAGGCAATGCCTCCTACGCCTCCTATGGGGTTCCTTCGAGAAACGTGTCAGAGGCAGGTTAGGAGCAAGCCTGGGCCCCCGCTGGTCTGGCTCAGTGCATTGAGTGCCAGCCTGCGAACCACAGGGTTCCCTGTTTGATCCCCTGTCACATGCCGGTGGGGGGCACATGAGAAGCAACCACACATTGATGTTTTTTTCTCCCTCTTTCTCTCTCCCTCTCCCTCTCTCAAGAAATAAATAAATAAAATTTATTTAAAAACAAAAATGGAGCAAGGCCTCTGACTTGAGTTACCGGGTTGGAGTCTCAGTTCTACTGTTTATTTTCTGGTCTACTTTGCAAATTATTAAAATGTGCATGCCTCTGATACCACATCTGTAAAATGGGAACAACTGTAATACCTGCCTTATAGGGTTACTGGGGGATTAAATGAGTTGGTATACGTAAAGTGTTTATATACAGCATAGTGAGTGCTAAGTTAAGTATTTATTATTATAGGCACAGAGCCAATGCCAGCAAAGGCATGTCTTCAGTACTAAATAAGGCTTTCCAAATGCTGGTGCACCTCTGGAAAGCTGTGCTGGGAGAGAAGACTGATTTTGTCTAGACTGTAGGATTAGAAGTAATTCAGGCCTAACAGGCTTCTCTCCCTCTCTCCCCTTTTCTGTAGGGCCACAGCCAAGGCCAGGAGAGGTGGATCCAGAACACACCAATTCTATAGAAAAGATAGAGTCCCAGCACTGGTCAGGTCTGTCACCTAGGCCTTTCCCAAATACAATATTTGCCCCCTGACTTGTTTTGCTCAGCTGCTAGAGAAGGGGGGAGGGGGAGGAGGAGAGGGAAAGGAAGGAGGAAAGAGAAGTAGTTAGAGAGACTGGGCTTCTCTCTGGAGTGGGAGCCAACCGCCGGTCCCATCTTTTCTCTTCCACCTTTTAAAAGGAAATGTGGTGGCCAGAGAGAGATGGCTGGACCTTCTGCCAAGTTTATCTCTTGCCATCTCAAGTTAGAATTGTCCTACCTCATGAGTCGCATAAAATAGGACAGTTCATGCAACTCATGAGAATCCAAGAAATGAAAAGTCAGTGAGAAGCAAGTACACTGGGCCTTCCCCCTATAAATAGCAAGCGTCTCACTCCTTCTTACCTCTCTAACCTCCTAAAAGAAAATGCATTCGAAGAGCCCAAAGAAAGGGACTTTAACTGCACAACACCAGAGGGACAGGCAGTTACATTGCAGTCCAGATTAGTTCTTCTTCTTCTTTCTCCTTCTCCTTCCCCTTCTCCTCCTCCTCCTCTTCCTTCTTCTTCTTCCTCCTCCTCTTCTTCTTCTTCTTCTTCTTCTTCTTCTTTAAGATTTTATGTACTTATTTTTAGAGAAAGGTAAAGGAGAGGGAAAAAGAGGGAAAGAAACAGATGTGAGAAACTTCAATCAGCTACTTCTTACACGCCCCCAACCAGGGACTCCGCCCACAACCCAGGCTTGTGCCCTGACTGGGGATTGAACTGGTGACCTTTTGGTTTGCAGGCCAGCACTCAATCCACTGAGTCACACCAGCCAGGGCAGCACTTCTTAAACTTCGCTGTATCTCAAATGACCTGGTGATCTTGTTAAAATACAAGGGTAGGCCTGGGATTCTGCATCTCTAACAAGTTCCCAGGTGCTGTCACTGCTGGTTGAGGTCCACACTTGGAATAATGAGTCTTCTAGATGAATGGTGATCTAGAATTGGGTAATGCACAGGAACTGCTGCCAAGTTACTACCCTCCAGATAATGAGACCCGTCTGTGTATATCTGAACTTGGTCGACCTGCTTTGAGTGGACAGAATGACAAGAAATGTCCTAGTCTTTGATTCTGACCCCAGGCTTTGAAAGAGTAAAGAGGGCACAAGGAAGACAAGGAGTTTATCTTGGCCAGTCAGTTCTGTGAGTGATTTTTCTAGTCTGTTCACAAGCTAGTGGTCTGAAACAAGCCTAACTTCAATATTGCAGCTTGATGACATTTTGTGAACTCTTGGCTTACGCCTTAAATTGGGGGATATGGAACGAAATCATTCATTATCTTCAGGGTGACAGATGATAATTCCAAATGGCATCTAAAGTAGCCTTTCCCTTATGACTACCCAAATCTTATTAGTCCTTCAATTTAGCTGTCATTAGTTACACAACTTCTATATACCAGTGCTTTACATACATAATTTTATTTAACTTTTCCCAAACAATATTTCATGATAGAGATCATTATCTGCATTTTACAGATTGAAGGAACTGAGGTTCAGAGAGGTTAAATAATTTCCCAATGTTACCCAGCTATGAAAACGAAGAGGCAAGCTACAAACCCAGATGAATCTAACTATCTTTCTACTACCTTTATACTGCCCCATTGAGAAAAGAATAGTTATTTAAAAAGTAAGAAGAATTGTTCATTATTTAAAACAAATTCAAATCTTACATGTTTGATATCAACTGACATCTTTGATGTAAATTTATGACAAAGCTAATGAAGCATAAGTTTCAAGGAATCCTTACTTCTAAAAGTTCCAACAGCCTTTAGTTTTGTATCCTATCCCTTGTTCTTAAAAAAGGATCCCCAAATTTAAAAACTTCAGACTCCACAATATCTGGATCTTCTTCTGTTGCTATCACTCCAAATCCTCTTCGACACCATTCCCAGCAAGTACTAGTAGTTCAGCCAGAGCTTGAATATCTCCAGGTAAGAGGAGCTCCTCCCCGCACCCCACAGAGTTTTTGCTGCATTTCAGGTAGTTCTAATTCTTCAGAAGTCCTTTTCATACTGTGCCAGAATCTACCTCCTGACAACATCCACTTATTGACCTAGCTTAGCTCTCTGAAACTAGGTAAACTAAACCTAATCCTTCTCTATCTAATAGGCCTGAAAGTTGTTTTAGTTAAGTATCATTTTCCGAGTCATCCTCAAAGCTTATAACCATTCCTGGCCCACCTTCTTTAGGGTTGTTGACATTCTTCTTCAAGAGCATTCCAGGTTTGCCTTGACTGACAGAGAATAAAACAACCCCCTTGCTAAACTTATTATTGAAAACTTCACATTTCTTATTGTGGAAATTTCTCACTGAGAAAGTTTCTCACTGCTTCTATAGTTGACTCACTGTGGCAGCTTGCCCAATTATTGGTTGTGCCTATATTGGTTTCCTAGCCCAGACATCATAGTCCTGGGAGATGCTTGCTGGTTTTCTTGTGATGTTGTTCACATCGAATGATCTGTCAGGAGCTGGCTTTGGCAGGACTAGGCCAGAAGGCTCCCTGACACATCTCAGATGCACGCACTGCCACAGGAAGATGCATTCCTGCAGCTGTTCTTTCGAATAATACCAGCACCTCGTCTGTGCCCCTCAGCGGGTGATACTCCTCTGTGATCGCACTCTCAACCAGCTTTTCTCAAGCCACTCCTCACATTTGGAAAAAATCTTTACAGGAAGAGTTCATTGAACAGGCTAATTATTATTTTTTTCTTTTTTGTCACCTTTGCCATTTACATATTCTTTCCACATGAATTCCTCTCAACCTTTTGCCTTCTGGATTTTTTTTTTCTCCATCCCCTCTGTCCTGTCTAGAAGCTCCTCATCTTCTCTGGTGAGGTAGGAGTCCAGAAGCACCCCAAGCTCAGGCATGAATCTTCTACAGAGCAAGTTGCACTCGGGCCATAAACCCCTTTGGGCAGAAGCCAAATAGGGCACATTCCCTGCAAGTTTCTGCCTTTTGGCTCTCCTTGCCTTTTCCGGCCCCCGCTTTTCTCCCATATTTCTTTATATGGACCAAAGATTCCCTCACGTCTCCCTGATGCCTTTTCCTTTTGTTGGACAAACTCCTCATTTAGTCTTTTAGGTGCCAAAGTTAGTTAACTTCAGACTTCTGATTATTTTGGAGATAAGTGGAGACTTTTTTTCCTCCATTAAGTTTTCATTAAATTGCTTTCTGTAAGCTTTATAGCAAATTGCTTTAAAAAGTTAAATATATATAGATGCTGAGACCCAAAAAGGCCACTGATGACCTCAGAAGCTATTATTTACTCATGGAAAGCACCTTCCACTTGCTTAAATTGTTCACTACATTTTAGAACTACGAGAGTAATAAAATTGAAGACTTCATTTTCACGAAATATAATAAAAACTATGTGAACCAGAAAGGAAAGAAATCAAAATTAATTTTTAAGTACCCACTCTAGAGATTGCCTCACATAATCTTGCTAATAACCTATGTGGTAGGAATTATGAAGACAATGTTACATATTGATAAGGAAACAGAGCAGTTAAGTGACCTGCCTGGGGGCTAAGATGGAAGCACTTGCTGCCCAGCTTCCAAAACAGCCAAGGCTCATTCAACTTGACCTCACTCAGCTATTAACGAAGCTGCACAGACTTGATCATTATCAATGTTCTTAAAAAATCTGCATTTTCATAGCCCCACAACAATCTGGGTAGGCAGGAAGAGTGACTTGACAAACCAAAAAACAGTCCTGAAAATTTGAAAACAAATGCTAGTTTTCACATTCCTCCCCTCTTCTTTATGCCATATGTACCTCTAAACTTTGAAATCACTCTCAGACGAACTGGCTATTTGTTCCCCTGAGTCTTCGTTGGCTAATACACTTAGACTAAGGATTTGGTGTCTCATAAAACAAAGTAGCCTCAGAAAATAATTGCTTCTGGTGCTATTAGAAGGGACTGAGACTAAAATCTGACAACTAAAGAAATTCTTAGATATCTAGTTATGAGTTGATTCCTTTAGTTATGGGTATTAGTGTGATTTTTTTAAACATCCAAGGGGGCATTTGGACAGTTTGGAACAATACATTTATAGATTTGAGGGGTTTAAATTAACTTTCAATTTATTAAAATCACATTTTTTCCCCCAAGCCTTCAAGTCCAACCTGCAAATCTTGCAAAAGTCTAGAAGTATTGGACTAAAATAAGAAAATCATGGTGTTGGGAACTGCCCTGCCTGGTATCAGAAGCTGTAATCCCCCCCAAGGCTAAGGCTGAGGGAACAACCTTGGAACCGTAAGCCACCAAGGAGACAAGCTTATCTCCCTGGCAGGAACACCGCTTGTGTTTCTTTTACTTCACCCTGCCTGGCCCCCAATGCTTGGTTGGTTAGCCAATGACAGGTAAGATTCCTGAAAGGGGGAACAACCTAAGACAGGCATGATCACGTGGGAGGCCCCCAAGGAAGGACTTTGGGGGCTACAGCAAAAGGAGGTGATGGACCCTCGCCCCTCGGCTTTGACAAAGCCTGAGTCCTCATTGTCTGCGAGAAAATCTCCTAATCTCTTGGCTGCCTTACTTCCCTTGCTCCACCTAAGCCTGAAACAATGACAGAGGGTGGTACAGCCCGGACGATCAAGCCTAAGAAATAATATGTAAAATCCTGTGAAACCTGCTTTGTCTAGAATGCTCTCAATTGAATGATAAGGGTCAAGGAAGAAGTAAGTTTGTTCCTTAAAGTTTTTACAGCTCTTTAGCTATCTGACCCTGACTCAAAATAGGCCCTCAGAGTTCCTTGTTATTTGATCCTTACTTCTGGGTAATGAGTAATGAGCTTTACCTGAATTCCTTTGTAAATGAACCCAATAAAACCCATTGAGGAAAAGGCTCTTGGCCCTTCTCCTTTGAGAGATCGCCCACCTTTCCTCCCCAAGCAGATCATGTCTTGGTAGACTTATTCTCATTCGTGGTAGACAGGGGCCTCGGCGGACAAAGCTCCCCCACATCACAGCACCCTGGAGAGGTAGCTCCATTGGTTAGAATGTCATCCCGATATACCAAGGTTACGATTCCATTACTGGTCAGGGCAAAAATACATCAAGCAATGAATGCATAAATAAGTGGAACAACAAATTGATGTTCCTATCTTTCCCTTCCTTTCCCTAAAAAGCATAAACAAAAAATAAAATAAAATAAAATTACTTTTATTTGATCTTTGATTAATGCTATATTAATCTCAAAATAAACACAATTTCTTCTAAATAAGCTCATATGGAAGTTAATTTAAATTTATTATATGTTTCAAACCACATTTTTTAAAGGTTTTATTTATTTATTTTTGGAGAGGGAAGGGAGGGAGAAAGAGAGAGAGAGACAAACATTAATGTGCGGTTGCTGGGGGCCGTGGCCTGCAACCCAGGCATGTGCCCTGACTGGGAATCAAACCTGGGATGCTTTGGTTCGCAGCCTGCGCTCAATCCACTGAGCTATGCCAGCCAGGGCTTCAAACCACATTCTTAAATTTAATATAATTAATTCTTCCAAGCATGTTAAGTACCTGACATAGCAAATTCACAGCCCTAACATGGAAGTAGCATTTACAAAATTGTTATCACTCTTTGGAGCTAGAAAGAGCTTTGCTTTCTCTGAAAAACTGGCACATTTCTCCTTTCTGATAAGGAGAGCTCTACAACCAATCATGTTTCTTTATTTGCTCTGGTAACTAGGAAGCTTAGAGTCAAAATTAAAGCTCAGATAAAATATATCTATTGGCACTATTGATGATTATCTTTGTTTTCTCCCTTTTATTGGCCTTGAGTTTTTCCTTTCAACTTATTATTTATTATTATTTAAGTAATTTATCACATATGACTCAGGTCCTTGTGAAAAGAAAAATGTTATCAATGAAAAGAAGTAGTAGGTGAAGGGATTAAGAAGTACTAACTGGTAGTTACAAAATAGCCTTGGGGATGTAAAGTACAGCACAAAGAAGAGAGTCGATAATAGTGTAATCACTAAGTATGGTGCCAGGGGATCACTTTGTAAATTATATAAATGTCTAACCACTATGCTGTACACCTGAAACTAATATAAAATAATATCGAATGTCAACTGTAATTGAAAAATAAAAAAGAAGGAAGTAACCTGAATATCATTATTGGTAGCTGCCCTCAGAATAGTTGAGAGAATCCATAACCATCATGAAAATCAATTCCTGCAGCTGCTGAAGAGAATAATGGCTTATGATATTTGGGCATTCCCTTGGGTATACACACCTGTACACCCGCCCCCGGCGAATTTGACAGTCTATGTTTCAAGTCAAACCATTCCAAATGTCTTGCAAATTTGATAAAGAATAATTCCATTTTGCTGTGACAGGGGAACTTTATTTTTATAGATCATGTACTGAAACTTTAAAATTCATTGACTCAATAAATATGAGTTGAATGCCTATGATGGTCCAGGCACTCTTGTGGGTATTTGGGATTGTGTGTCTGAGGGACAGGGGAGGGGTGAGTGAGGGAGTGGTTGAGTGCAGGTGGAGAGATAATAATCCACTCCTACTCTAGTGGAGGAAAGAGTTCTATCTGTATAACACAGAAGGTATTTTATCTCTGTATATAAACATATTTTAATGAACTATGAATGGCATTCATTTGTCTTGGCATTACCATTTTGAAATAGGGCTTTAAAGTATATTATACAGAACATATGGCAAAACACCAAAGACAATAAATATATTAGCAATACATATGACAAACAAAAGCTTAATATTATTCTATACATTCAACTCTTCGAAATTGATACGAGAAAGACAAACCTATAGGAAATTAAAGAGGCAAGGGCAGAAATGGGCGATTTACTGCAGTTGAAAGCACACATACATATCCACTAAGCAAATGCAAAGAGGCCCAGCCCCTCTAGCAGTCAGGTAAATACGCACTTCACTTATTAGATTTGCAATAATTTGCAAGGCCAAAAATAGTCCGTGCTAGTGAAATTATAGAGAAATATACACTCTTTCATGCCAGGTGAATATGTGAAATAAAATAACTTTTTGTACAGTAACTGTACTGTATGTATTAAAATTTAAATATGCATATACTTTGTGACAGCAATCCCATTGTTGGAGATCTTTCTACCAGGATAAAAATACAAATATAAAAGAATGTTTTTGCAAGTACAAGTACAAGGAAGTTTATTGCAAATTATTTATGGTAGAGTGAAAACAGTAAGCAATTTGAGTAGCCATCAATAGGGGTATTTTAATTCAATAAAATATATTCGTACCATGGAGTAAGAAATTCTATGAAAATAGTGATTTTGATTCATGTGTTTTTTTGTCCTGGAGGTATGGCCATTGTATATTAAGGTTTAAAAAAGCAGGTTTGCATATATATGTCTATATGTTCACATGCATGTGTGCAACTTTACATTAGAAATCACACACATGCATTATATGTATAATTTGTGTAAGCCAGATTAAAAAGGATTTGCCAATCATTTACATTGATGAATTTGGTGTTAGGAATAAAGGTGTGTGGAAAGAGACAGGGTATTTATTTATATACCTCTGTATTTGGCTTGCTGAAACTAATGTATCTCAGTACTAATAATGATAAAAATGACAGGTAACATTTAGTGAGAGTTTACCACGTGCCAGAGACTATCCTAAGAGGTTTTACTCTCTTTGGTTCTTGTGGTTTGTTTTTTTTTAATTTTAATTTTATTTTAATAATTGTTCAAGTACAGCTTTCTCCCCTTTACTCCCAATCCAGCCCACCCACCCCTCCCTCCCAACTTCCCTCCCATTATCATCCTCCCCCTAGTTTTTATCCATGTGTCTTTTAACTTTGTTCCTGTAAACCCTTCCCCTACTCTCTTTGGTTCTTGACACAGCCCGGGGAGATGGTAACATTGCCATCCTCGCCATTTTATAGAGGAAGGTATGAAACTCAGGGTTCAAGGCACTTGCCCAAGGTTGCACTTTTAGTAACAAACCAACCAGAATTTACATGTGAGTACTTTGATTCCAGTGCTTATTCTGTTTAAACAAAAATTCAGTGCAGATTTCTTCTTTAATAAAAAATATTCTAAACTGAGCATATGAAATTAACATGCTTTGGAATGTTACAATTGCACACCAGGAAATTTTGCTCTATATTTTTATGATGTTTAATCACTAATTTTATATACAGTCTTAAGAAAATTAATTTATGATATGAAATGTTGAATAGGTATTTATACCATGTCCCACTAACTGCCAATAACTATTAATTATGTTCAAATATGAATCGACAATAAATGTAAATGGGTTAAAATCATAAACTTAAAAACTGCAAATTAAATCTTCTGAAGTTGCACATGAACTATCCATGAAAGAGCCAAGTGTGTACGCCATCAACTCTTGCAGTCTGAGGGTCAATCTTTACTCATTATTTCACTGTGTCAGTTACAAATTTTCTTTGTAACTTTTTTTTTCTTAAGACATGCGGGTCTTTTTTTCTAATCCTCACCTGAGGATAAAAAGGATAAGTTTATTGATCTTAGAGGGAGAGGAAGGGAGAGAAAGAGAAACATCGAAGTCAGAGAGAATTTTTTTTTTTAAGATTTTCTCTCTCTGGCCCTGGTTGGTGTAGCTCAGTGGATTGAGCACGGGCTGCGAACCAAAGCATCGCAGGTTCGATTCCCAGTCAGGGCACATGCCTGGGTCGCAGGCCATGGCCCCCAGCAACCGCACATTGATGTTTCTCTCTCTCTTTCTCTCTCCCTTCCCTCTCTAATAATAAATAAATAAAATCTTTAAAAAAAATTCTCTTTCTTTCTTTCTGAGCAAGGAAGAAAGAGAGGGAGAGAAACGACGATGTGTGAGAGATGCATCCACTGTGGTTGTCTCTCACACACCCCACCTGGGGACCCGGCCCACAACCCAGGCATGTGCCCTGACAGGGAATCAAACCAGAGACCTTTCTGTTTACAGGAAGGCACTCAATCCACCAAGCCACCCCAGCCAGGGCGCTTATTTGTAACTCTTAAAACACCTACACATGTATAGTTGCCTCTATTTCCACATAAATGATCTATATTTGGGTCCCAATTATACTATAATTAAGTTTTTGAAAACTCTCTCTGCTTCCTGAAAACACTTATTGTTGGCATCTAAGGAATTTATTTCGTAATGTAATTTTGAACACTACTAGGGTTTTATTATTATAGGAACTATACACTGTACACTGAGCCTGCATTGAATTCCTAGTTGTCTACACTCTTAGTTAATGCACTTTGGAGCAGAGGAGGATGTTACACTTTGACCTTTCTCTGGTTTGTGGTCTTTCTGAATCTTTTGCTTTCTGCTTCCCAAAGACAAAATGAAGTAATTTAACAATGATTTCAACCAGTAGCTTATGATGGAGACTTAAAATTGGTCACTTTCATATTCAAAATTTAAGTCACCTGTCATATCTTGGCCCCAGTTTCTTCTCCTGTAATTTTAAGTATTCTTTGGAGCTGCTGTTATTATATTCATCCATACACATACTTATTAAAGTCTTACTAAATGTGTCCTCAGCATTGTAGGGGATTGAAAACCTTGGTCTTTGCCCTCAAAGGCTTGCACTGGGGGCAGGAGTGGTGGTTTCAGTATGATCACGTAACCCGATTGAATGAGTGGTCAACTCAATCATGCCAGGCCCCAGAGTGGCGACCACGAGATATTTAATACCTGATAGACGCCCGTGAAAAATTCCAGCAGAATGTTTCCAAACATAGACTGAAAGTTGATTTATGTATGCAGAGCTCTCGATGCACAAGAAATCTACCTAGATCCTAGACTCGTTCCGTTGTATAATAAGAAATGTGAACTTTCTGCTTTGCAAAGGTGGAAGGAGATTTATGAAACGCCATAGGACACCATTTTTTTTTCAAACTCTGGGTCGCTACTAGAATTTTCTTTTAAAAGGTGGGGTGAAGGGGAGAGTAGGGAGACTACTCATTTTTTCTTGAAGATTTGTTTCAGTCAATAGTTGATTGATATTCAGCCAATGCATATTGATACGGCTGTAAGAGCTGTTACCCTTGAATGAATAACTAGTGTCTGAGTGCCCTCTTCCCACCGCTTCCCCACGGCCAACACTGTTTTTCCCACCCCCTGGAGTTCTCCACCCATCAACTCCTAGGGAAATGCATGGCAGGGCCCTCTAGGATACCGTTAGAACAAGGGTCCCCAACCTCCGGGCTGCAGACTGGTACCATTCCAGGCCTGTTAGGAACTCACAGCAGGAGGTCAGCTTGAATGTAATGCACTTGAATCATCCCGAAACCACACCCTCTCTGTCTGTGGAAAAATTTTCTTCCGTGAGATCAGTCCCTGAGGCCAAAAAGGTTGGGAAATGCTGCTGAGAGCTTTGAGACAGGGTTTGATCTTAGTGTTTAGTGCTCAATGTCATTAAATATTTTGAATAGAAATGCTCACTTCTGCATATGAGTACACATTGGTTCATGATATAAAATATATTTCTTCTTATGAATCATGAAACATTGGAAGCTACTGTTCTATGGGAAATATAAATGTAGCAAGAAATCTCTTTCAACGAACTGCTACCTTCGTCAAGAAACCATCCTCATTGGCCTGAGGCTGAGAATTTTGCTGACTTTGTATTTACACTTACTCCTATAGTTATGATACTGGCTTTCCCCTTACCATCGTGATACCAACTTCTGAAATTAATTATGCCAGAAATAAAAGTAAATTGGCTTAAAGAATAACATTATGTCAATCATGATATATATGGTACATCAATTAGGAAGGTGGTATAAGAATGATTATAATTTTGGAGCTATCTCGAGCTAGCTAAACCTTCTACTATATAGATAAATCATTGGTGCCTGAGAAGTGATTAATTTTAAGTAACTAGTCACCTGCCTCAGGTCTCATAGCTCAACCAGGGATCAGAAGCTTTGGCCCACCGTAAAAAGCAGGACTTGTTAACTATTGAAGGGTAGCAGAATATGCCACTTTGGCACACTGATTATTTGCAGCTGTAGGCACTTAGAAACCAGCAAATACAGGCTTTCTCTCAACTCTGCTTATCTGCCTAAAGACAGATCCTCCAGAAGGCACTCAGTTGTCATAAATCCCCTCTCCTCAAGTTCAGTCAACCAGGGAAGACAGATTCTTATCACAGGATAGGAGACTAGGAGTCTGTCTATACCACAGCTATCCAGACAGCTTTGTCACAAACTATCATAAATCCCATCTATTTTGCTACAGGCCCATTTATCCTTCCTAAAAATTATTTACATCCCCTCTCCACTTTTCCTATTAAGATGATAACTCAACTTGAATTCTAAGCCCCCATGGGGTGTTATTTATTTTTTCCTGGTTATCTCACAGGTAGGTATACATGAGGAATATATGGTAATAAAATTCTAGAGGGGTTTTTTCCCCTCATTACTCTTTTACTACAGGGGTCTCAGCTAAAAAGAGTAAAGAAAAAATTACTTTTCTTCCCTTACACTATGTTTTAAATATAGGGCACAGAATATTTAGGACACTTTGTAAATCCATACCGAATGGACAGGCCTTCTTTTTAAACATGTGGTTCAGAGCTCTGTGACATTGACCCTCTGAAACAGGTTTTGTAAGGTAGGGAAACTACAAGGAGCCCTGGCTGGGTGACTCAGTTGGTTGAATATTGTCCCGTGCACGGAAAGTTTGCGGGTTCAATTCCCAGTGAGGGCATATGCCAAGCTTGCAGGTTTAATCCCTGATGGGGGCGCCTATGGGAGACAACTGATAGATGTTTCAGTCTGTCTCCCTTCCTCTCTCTCTCCCTAAAATCAATAAACATATCCTCGGAAGAGGGAGGGAGGGAGGGATGAAGGAAAGGAAGGAAACTATGAGGAATGCACTAACTCATAAGACACTGCAAAATATCTTCCTTCCTTCACCATAGTGAATGGGGGTGGGGGGTAAGGCCTGAGGATTGATTGTAGTACTTTTGAGCTTTCTGTATTGTACATGGAGGGGGGAAAGCAGGGTTTTAAAGATTTTAGGCTTATTTTTTAAGAAGGCATAGACAATACTATGTACTTCTTTATTGGAATTGCTTTGTCGTGCTGCACTTCTGGCTTTGTCATCAGCGGATGTTGCAATTAGTTTAACAAGCAAAGGAAATGCCAGTCAAGCCCAGCACCTGGGACCTCCTCACCGTTGCAACATGTCAGGCCTCAGGCAGGAGACAAAACCGTTCAAAGCTGTGTGAGCTGCCCAGGTGAAGAGGAAGTGGGTGGCAGTGAGCCTTGGTGTGTAAGGGCACCTGACCCCCAAGGCCAGTGTTTATAGTAGCCATTCACTTCCACCTCTGGTACACTTAACCAGGCGCTTATTACATCCTATGGCATTATCCTGACTTCAGGACTTTGGAGGAAAGCTGGGGTCAAGAGACTGCTCAAGTGCATTAGACAACAAAATGCTTTGTGCAGCCAGATTTAAATTCCGCCTGCCCAGAAGCTTAAGCTGAACAGCGACCATTGCTGCCCCAGATGGAGTTGGGCTATTTTTCACCTCCCAAATCTTGTGAGGCAGATAAGAGGTTCACTCCAACCACATGGGCTATTCGGCAAAACACGATGCAACCTTAGAAAGAGGGTCATTGCTCTGCTCCAGCAACCAATCAGATACAATAAGTAAAATGGAAGATCCTTCTCTGTGGAGCAGGCCTCGGATTTAAAGGTGGGGGCCTCTAGGAGGGAGGTGAGCAAAGAAAGGAAAGGCGAAGGCGCTTCTCCAAGAAGCCGGGTTCATTCAAACCCGGAGGACAGCAAACCCCGCCTCCCCATGCTGCCGCCCGCTCAATCGCCGAGCGCTCCGGGTGTGAGCTCGCCCTGCGGGGAGCGGCTTGGAGCCGAGGAGGCGGTGGCAGGGGTGGTATGGGCAGGCCCGCGTGGCGGATAGGCCCAGGCAAATAACACCCATTCCCCCTCCTCCTCGCTCAGTTCAACTCCCACTCGGCCCCGGCCACGCCCTGCCGCCACCGCCCCCTCGGGCAGCTCTGCGCTTGGCAGCACGGCCTCTGTCGGGGGCGGGAGGGAAGGCGGTGCCAAGGAGGGGCCGCCGCTGCCGCCAGAAACTACAAGGGCCGATAGGCTTTGCGGCATAGGCCCCGCCCCCTCTCTCCCACCACTCAGGGCGCGTCACCAGGGGGCTCAGCCAATGGAGACCAAGCCAGGTAAAAAGGGCGCCCGGGTCCGGATGCGCCTCAGGAAAGGCATGCTCCCTGCGTAGGGGCAGCGACCAGTTCACTCGGCGCGCCAAGCCGTTGGTGGCCCGTGCGTGCTCTCATCCACCCCTCTCGCTTCCCTTAAGCGGTAGCCCTACTTTTTTCTTTGGTGGCAATTCCGAGGGCTGCTGGAGCAGGATTTTGAGGGGAGGGCGCTGGGGAATGAGTAGGGGGCGGGATATCCTGAGACAACAAGTTTGGCTGTAAGGAAGGCCTACCGACAGCGCGCCTGAGCTAGAACGCCGAGAGAAAGAGCACCAGAGCAGCGAAGAGAGGGAAAGAAAAGCAGCAGAAAGAATAACCCCAAGAAAGGGGGTGGAGAGGAGGCGGCCCCAGCGCCCCGGCCCCCGGCAGGTCGGCGGCCAATCCGCTGGGGGAAGGGGTGGAGAGTCGGCGGCTCCGGCGGAGAGAGGCCGAGGGGGGTGGGGAGTAGGCCAGGCTCGCACCGCCCTGGCCCCGCCCCCGGCCCGCGCCGCCGCCCGCGCCGCGCGCCGCCGCTGTCAATCAAGGGCGAGTCAGCCGGGCTCGGGCGGAGAGAGGAGCTGCTACGCCACAGCCCAGCGGCGGCCATTCGCGGAAAAAGAGGCAGAGCCTGTGCCAGCTACAGCCTCCTCCGAGCCACCGCGGGCGGGCGGGACCGGCCTCTCCTCCCGCCTCGCCCCCACCCCCACCCACCTCTATCCCAGTGTCTCCGTCTGAGGGTTTGTCCTGTTAATGCGGGATGAGCGGTACGTATTCTCCACCCCCCTCGGTCTCCTTCACCGCCTCCCTCCCTCCCTCCTTCTCCAGACCCTGCTCTGTTCTCCCCCCTCCCCCGGGGCCGCTGAGATGCTTTAAGGGGAGGAGGAGAGGGCGGGAGGGAATCAGAGGGAGGGAAGGAGGGCTGCGTTTTGTTTTAATGTCTGAGAGAGAACAACCTCCTTTTGGGTGTTGCTCTGGAGCCGATGGGTCGGGTTTCAAACCACGTTTTGTGATATCCCCCTCCTCCCTTCCCTCCTTCTCCCCCACCCCCTGCCGGTTTGCGTGGATCGCGGGTTCATGGAGATTAATGTTGGCGGGGAGGGAGGGAAGGGGAGAGGGGGAAGACGAATAATAATCCTAATAACCTGTTGTCGTGTGTGCGTGTGGGGGGGGTTTGTTGCAGATCAGAAGAAGGAGGAGGAGGAGGAGGCGGCGGCGGCAGCGGCGATGGCTACAGAAGGAGGGAAAACCTCTGAGCCAGAGAATAACAATAAAAAACCCAAAACCTCAGGCTCCCAGGTAAAAGAAAATGTAAAAAAAAAATTCCTCACGAAACGTAAGGGGAAAGAGGGAGTTATGCCCTTTAAATGCCCAGAAGTGAAGAACAGAATAAAAATGTTAATCCACTCAAAGCATCTTTCTGACAGTGAGGAAGTTAAATTGTAAATTTATAAAGATTTCACATGTTTGAGGGTAACGTTGGTTAAAATTACACCAGGAACTCAGACTATTGGGAAACTGTGTATTTTTCCCAAGGGCATTTGGAGTTTAGGAAAATAACACTTTAAGAAGTTTGTTAGAAATTTCCTTTTATTTAAACTTTGTATTACAGGATCAGCTTCCTTATTCTGTTTCTTACTGTTTTTGTTAATATTGCTTTTTGATTTCTGCCACCTCCTAAGTTCTGAAATGTAGAGCTGTCAAAATAAATAAGCCCCTCCCAACTACTGGCCTCCACTAAATCCGCCCACTTTTTTCCCCCCCTCTCCTTTACCATCCCGTTTTTGGGTAGGACTCTCAGCCCTCTCCTCTGGCTTTACTGGCAGCTACTTGCAGCAAAATAGGGACTCCTGGTGAAAATCAAGCAACTGGACAACAACAAATTATTATAGATCCAAGCCAAGGATTGGTGCAGCTTCAAAATCAACCACAACAGCTAGAACTGGTAACAACACAACTTGCTGGAAACGCTTGGCAACTTGTTGCCTCCACTCCTGCTTCAAAGGAAAATAACGTTTCTCAACCACCTTCTAGTTCATCTAGTTCTTCCAGCAGTAATAACGGGAGTACGTCTCCTACAAAAAGTAAATCAGGTAATTCTTCCACCCCTGGTCAATTTCAAGTCATACAAGTACAAAATCCAAGTGGTAGTGTACAGTATCAAGTGATTCCACAACTTCAGACAGTGGAAGGCCAGCAAATTCAAATCAGTCCAACCAGTAGTTCATCTCTACAGGATTTGCAGGGTCAAATTCAGCTCATTTCTGCAGGTAATAATCAAGCTATCCTCACAGCTGCTAACAGGACAGCTTCTGGGAACATTCTTGCTCAAAACCTGGCAAATCAGACAGTTCCAGTCCAAATTAGACCTGGTGTTTCAATACCACTGCAATTACAGACTCTTCCTGGTACTCAGGCTCAAGTTGTAACAACACTACCAATTAACATTGGAGGAGTGACTTTAGCTTTGCCAGTGATAAACAACGTGGCTACAGGAGGAGGGACAGGACAGGTTGGCCAGCCTGCTACTACTACTGATAGTGGGACTTCAAATGGGAGTCAGTTAGTTTCCACACCCACCACCACCACTGCTTCTGCCAGTACTATGCCGGAATCTCCCCCCTCTTCCACCACCTGTACAACCACTTCTTCAACATCTCTGACCAGCAGTGACACGTTAGTGAGCTCAGCAGATACGGGACAGTATGCAAGCACATCAGCCAGTAATTCAGAACGCACTATTGAAGAATCTCAAACACCTGCTGCTACTGAATCTGAAGCCCAAAGCTCCAGTCAGCTTCAGACGAATGGAATACAGAATACACAGGATCAATCAAATTCTCTTCAGCAGGTGCAAATTGTGGGCCAGCCTATCTTACAACAGATCCAGATCCAACAGCCTCAGCAACAGATTATTCAGGCTATTCCACCACAGTCATTTCAACTCCAGTCAGGGCAGACAATTCAGACCATCCAGCAGCAGCCTTTGCAGAATGTTCAACTTCAAGCAGTAAATCCGACTCAGGTGCTTATCAGGGCTCCAACTTTAACACCTTCAGGGCAAATCAGTTGGCAAACTGTACAGGTTCAGAATATTCAGAGTCTTTCCAATTTGCAAGTTCAGAATGCTGGGTTGTCCCAGCAATTAACCATCACCCCAGTGTCTTCAAGTGGTGGCACAACTCTTGCTCAGATTGCTCCAGTGGCTGTTGCTGGTGCCCCAATAACTTTGAATACTGCCCAGCTTGCATCAGTGCCTAACCTTCAGACAGTGAGTGTTGCCAACCTGGGTGCTGCAGGCGTTCAAGTACAAGGAGTTCCTGTTACAATCACTAGTGTTGCAGGTAAGCTACTACAATCTTCTCTTTAAGGACCTTTTGTACGGTTTTTAATAGTGATTAGTTATTGCTTTTCTTTGCCAGTTCTTAGATTTGACATAGACCTCAAATAAATAGATAGCCATAAGGAATCTAAAATACGCAGGAATGCTACGCTATCATAACTCTGTAATCATCAGTTGACCTGTTCACATTTGTACATTTTAGTGTTGGATTTTATGTGTTAAATTTGTTGGACAGTTTTACAAAATTCTTCCATGGAACACAACTTCCTGATTAGAATCATAATAGTCTTCTGTAATGTAGAGATCATATTTGAATACACTTGAACTCTTCTGAAAGAACCTTAGTCAAAATGATGTTTATATCTCCCTTAAGGGAAAGTAGGTCTAAATCTGAATTAGTATACAGTTGTGAGCTGGTTGAAGTTTTAATTCTACTTTGTAATAAGCTTTACTTGTTCTTAAATGGGTAGTTATTTCTCATGACTCAGCATCTTGTTGCCCATGCTTTTGCTTTTTATTGTACAGCTTTGTTTTAAACTAGGTATTGATGAAGTTGATATAACTTTGCCTTGGAAGTTTTTTGATGAACTTTTTTCTACTTTTTTGCTAAAACCAGGATTTGCTCAGGCTTTTGAGTTAATAGTTCTTTACTTACAAAATTATATTTAAGTGAATCTTATGGTAGTTATGTTATTTATAGGTGTTTTTAGTGCAGAATTGGTGGAAAGAAATTAAAAATGAAGACAGTAAAATGTCACTAATTAGAATTAATTGCGGTAAGGTCATTATAAAACCAGTTATAAAGCAGTTATGCATATAAATAATATTTTGAAGTATGGAAAACCAGTTATAAGTATTTTAATCTTTCTGGATCAGTCTTATTTTACTTACTACCTTTTGTTTTCTAATAATTAAACACTTTTCATTCATTCTGATTTGGTGAAAACCTAGTTGTCATTTTAGTGCCTTTGATCCTTTCAGACGTCTTTAGTTAAATATTTGTGTTTGATAATTTGAAATGAATAAGTATATCACTTCTGAATGACCTTTTTTGAAGCAAATTTCAGAAAAGTTATACTAGGGTTCTTTTTTTACAGTTAATAAAAGTGAAAATTGCTGGATAGACATCTCTGATTCAGGAGAACAGAGATCCCATGTTTTATTCAGATACCATTACCTCTAAACCAAAGCTATCCAGAATTTTCTGTGATGATGGAAATGTTCTGTCTTTTTCACTCAGTATGTTAGCTACTAGCTATGTGTGGCTATTGAGCACTTAAAATGCGGCTAGTGCAACTGATGAACTGAATTTTAAATTTTATTTACTTTTCACTTAAATATCCACACGTGGCTAGTGGCACCTGTGTTGACAGCACAGTGACCTAGTCAAGTAGTGTTTTTTTTGAGTGTGGAATTTTTTCCCACTAAAATTGTTACAGCGCATGTATATATAAGTGTTTCTCTGGTTTATAGTCCTTAGCTTGCTTTGTTCCTGCACTTTTTCTTTTTCTTTTTTTTCTCTTTTTTTTTATTATTTTAATGATTGTTCAAGTACAGTTTTCTCCCTTGTACTCCCAATCAAGCCCACCCACTTTTTCTAAATATTGACAATAACTTAAATATTTCAAAAAATGTCTGTTTTTGCTGGGTTGAATAATTTGCATTGTCAAAGCAAAAATTATTTCACTTATATTTTGGCTTCTCTGTTAAGCATTAGTGAATTATTGAAATAATTGAGTAATTTATCATTGAGTTTAGATATAGTCAATTTTGTTCTCTAATTAATATCAATTACAACCCAGAGTTTTTTTTCTTTTGCCCAATGTGAGGGTAAGTCAATGTTAAATGAGAGTATGATTTTCTGACCGCCTATCTGAGATTCACTTGAATGATGCATCATTAAAAATGGAGGATCTGTATTCTGGAACTGTGATTTTGGATGGGAGATGTAGTCAAGGGATTTGCCTTTCAAACAGATTTCTCAGGTGATTCTAAATCTCACTAAAATTTGAGAATCAAGGGGCTAGTCATCAGTGGTGCACCAGAAGGCAAAATGTGGAAGTAGGTGGGTATCAAGAGAGTTCCTATGTGCCTCAGAGAATGGATTTCGCAAGCTTATTATAGTTTATATCCCACAGACTTCTATTGACTGGCTGCGTGCTGAGCACTTCAGTAGTTGTATTTAGTTCCCCATTTTGGGGAATAATTTTTTTTAAAGAGTTTACATGATGTGGGGGGCACTTAAATGTATGAGAAAATTAGAACTTCACAGTTTTGTTTTGTTTTTTCCTCAAACCAGGATCTTAAATTGTGTCAGTGTTGAAGAGCCTTTGTTCTAATAGATATGCTCAGTCATTTTAAGATGATAACCATGTTACAAACTCCAGAAATGCACTCTGATTTCTGTAAGTCATTACAGTTAATCTGGGCCCATTGTTTGCAGATTTATTTACTTCCTAGAGTAGTAAGGGTTGGCCAATGGTTGCTGAATTAAGGTATAGAAGCTAATGGAAAAGATAGCAATTTGGAATTGGGAGTAATGCCTTGGAGTAGTTTTAATGGAACTAGTGAAATAGCTCTGATTTCAGTAATTTCTTTTGGCTTTTGAGTTTTAAAGACATTAGGAGTAGGACGCAAGTTACTTTACTGTCTCTAGAAGGGGGAGAATGAGCAACAAGTGCCTATGTATTCCTTTTATAAATGAGCCCGGGAAGTTCAGATCTTTTACTTTGTGTCCTCATTCACTTTTTAGTACTTTCTGATTATTTCATGTCTCTCCACGCCCCAACCCCGCAAAGAGTGGTGTTAATTTAGTTTGGTTTAACTTTTGGGAATCTGCTGTGAACATTCATGACAACTATTACTAGGTTTTGAAAAAATGAGTAATAGCTTTGACAGAATGTAATGGCTAGCTCAAGAACAAAGGACTAAAATTTTTCTATCATTCATCCTTGCATTACTCTTCAGGAGGTAGGGGAAGGGTCTGGATGATATGGGCACAAAAATAAATAAAATTGTACAAGGTAAATTGAAGGAAACCAGTTCTTAAAGATGGGGAGCTTCATACTTGATTTTATGAAATGAAACTATTAGTGACAATCTACAGGGATCCTCTTTCCTTGGTAATGTATTCAGCATAATGTGTTTCTGTGGTTTGGTCTCAGCTTGAAATCCTGAGTTCCAGGCTGAGCATCTAGCATTTAATTAGTTAGACTTCTAGTAGGAACTAACTACATGTACCCCCTACATACTATTCTTTGTTTCCTTGTTGGGATTCTGAGTTTGACTTTGACTAAAGGAAAAGCAGAAATCCTATTTTAAGAGCAAAGCTATCAACCAGTCTTGCTGTTGGTTTAAGAACATCCTTTGTTTTAACTAAGTGAGCGAAGTGGAAGATATTTTGCTCAAAAAGAACTACCTGTTTTCACTATGTACTGCTAGCCAAAGACCCCTGGATACAGCAAACTTTAGGAGTTATAGCTCTTTAAAGAATGTAGAATATGCAGGTACCATTGGTATTTAAATCTGTAATTAACTTACACTGACCAGTAGTTTGATTTATTTTTGGCCCTAATCATCACAGATAGTAACAGATTATGCTTTTGTTTGATGGATGGATATTTCTTTACCAATTTTAAAGACTGTTAATACTTTTGTGCTAATTCTCACAGAAAGGAAGTTCAGGATCCAGCATAAGTAATGCCTGCTTGAGTGTGGTTGGTAGGGTAATAATATGACTGTAATGATGTGCAGTTTTAATTGAACACTTCACATAAAATGTCATGGCATGCTTGAGTATAATGTTGTCATGTTATAGAATTATAGGCTGATGATTTTGTAATAAAAAGGAGGTATTATTTGTGCCAGACTGTGTACTTAAGGATAAGATGTTGCTGGCCCTTCAAGAACTTGACTTTCTTACTTTATTTTCTTGGGGATTTAAATGATGAAACCTGTGGACATAATAGAATCAGGAATGGGAGGGCAGTTTTTCATTTATTGCTAAAATGGGAACCAAAGAAAATAACTGACATTTATATTTAACTTAAAAACCTAATTTGATCCTCCAGTAGAATCAACCTCTTATACCAAACATTTTTCCAGAGCTACTAAAAGTAGAAAATTGACTCAAAGTTTAATACAAGTATGGTTTGCTTTTGACACATATATATTCTATTAATTTGGATTTCCTTAGAAGGCATCTTAGTATAACATGTACACATATGTTGTACAAATATACACACATGTATACACATATATACATATACACATATATCTGTATACATAATGCTATCATCTTTGGTATTTCCTTTTTCAAAGAAATCATGTTTACTCCTTTAAACTTATTTTTCTAAAATCTTCTAATTCTGTTAGTTATAGATTGGAATTCATTATGAGGAACTTATATTGGGTTGGCCAAAAAGTTCCTTTGGGTTTTTTTTTTCCCCCTGTAATATGGCTCCAGTAGCACTTAGTTGGTTTTAACTTTATTCAAAACAATTTTGTTATATTGTATTGTGACATCTGTCATATCAGCATGCATATAAAAAAAAACTTACCAAATTGGTGAATTTTTGTGTAATCATTTTAATATTGAAGATAGAAGAAAATATGCAAAAATTTTTGGTGTATTACGCTTTATTTCAAGAAAGGTAAAAATGGAACTGAAATGCAAAAAAGATTTGTGCAGTGGGTAGAGAAGGTACTGTGAGTGATTGAATGTGTCAAAAGTGGTTTGTGAAGTTTTTGTGCTGGAGATTTCTCACTGGACAGTGCTCCGTGGTTGGGTAGACAAGCTGAAATTGATAGCAGCCAAATCGAGACATTGATTGAGAACAATCAGTGTTATACCATGTGAGAGATAGCCGGCATACTCAAAATACCCAAATCATTAAAGTTATTGGTGTAAATGAAAAGTGTGTCTTTTATTTTATGGAAAAAAACAAATGGACTTTTGAGCCAACCCAGTATCAGAATACCCTGTACAAGTGATTTAGGTTCTGAACTTGAACTCCAGGTTGGCTTTAACCATTAGATGATATACAGCATGACTTTTAAATTTGTTGATGTTGCCAAAACAGTATTGTTGCCTATATTTAAGATTTTCATAGAAGATGAAAAAGTACTCAGTGTAGAACCACATTAATTTTTTTAAAGGGCATCTTTGAGAGAGATTCTAGGTTAAAGAGATAAGCCATGGTAAACAGTTTTAATCTGCCTTTCAAATCCAAATCAGTGAATACGTAACAAGTAATGCTTAAGGAATTCCACAGCAGAAGGCACAAAAGCAAGTTGAAGAGGAAAAAAGGAAGCTTGATAAAGAAGGAAGCTAGGGAAAAGTTCCTATACATAGATTTTGTAGAAATAACAGATGTACAAAATGATAAATTTATTCTGAAAGGATCTTCGAGATTATTGCTCACTAGTTTTAGTATTTTGGTACTGCTGCTAAAGTCCGTAAAGGAATTTTGTGTTCTTACTGTTAAGTGAAAGCAGAAATATGGGTGAGAGATTGTGCAGTGCTAAGTGAAGTACTGTAGGGACGATGTAGTAAGGACTGACAGTAAAAGGGGAACCTGGCCTGATATCAGACCATACATATATGTAGGCTCTTTGTTCTGATCTAGGTATGTGATGTAATTGGATGTTCGTAATACTTGTATTTTGCTACCTAGAGAATGAGCAAATTGTGGCCAAGGTAACCTGTTGAACCACAAATTGACTTACATAAGTATGTGGTGAGATAAAGGCTTAATGAAATTGTCATTATGTAACTTGACTTAAAGATAATTGACTGTTCCTCCTCCTCCCCACTCCCCCCTTCCTTAGTGGTATTTTAGAAACGAAGAAACTGACGCGCAGAAAGGTTGAATGACTTCCTGCTACTTTGTGGCAAAGTGAGGGCTAGAAACTTATGCTGTGTTTATGGCGTTGTAATCCAAATCTTTTTCTAGTGGATGAGTAAATGTATCTGAGATTTAGTTTAGGGATCAAAGAGGAAAGTATCCAACTTGAGTTTGTCTTCTCCCAGGTAAACTGCCTATTGATTTTCACCAGATAGTCGACCTTAGTTTGTTTAATACAATATTGGTGAATAGTGCAACTCTGTAGCTCTTGTTATTGAATTTAATGGTGGAAACCAAATGGTACTGTTTTGTTATTTCTTCAAAGAACAAATTCAGAACTAAAGAGATCAGCACATTTTTTGTGTAGGTAAGAAGTCTTCAGGCTGTTGAGATACTATATCTTTTTCCAAACTATAATAAGCAATGGATTTTTTTAAAAAATTGTGGAAGAAGAAAACATTGTTTATCTAACAGGTGCTAAATGCTGAGCTAGGTATTTATATTAACTCATCAAAACCCACAATATCCTTGTAAGATTGGTATTATTGTGCCCATTTTACGGATAATCTCACTGGACTTTAATTTCTGTAGGCAAATCTGCCCCTCCAGTAAGTGGTAGAGCCAGGATTTAAAATCATCTCTGATTCGGAGGCTTTTGTTATGTGATATAAGGGAAAAGGGTAGGTCCACAGATAAAGGATATTTTCCACCCCTTTGTTTCTGATGCGTACTTAAATCCTTTAAGGGTGAGCAGTTTTGAAAATTGACATACTGACTATGCAGTTAAGGTTTCTTCTGGCCCTGACATTGCATGGCACTGACAGAAAATTATAGCCAAATGTGGTTTAAAAAAATGGTGAATAGAAACTAGTTGCATGGAGGCCTCTGTGTTAAACTCAGATTTTAAAATACTGTCTATGGAAGATAGGAGTCACGTAGGATTAAGAATGAAAACAAAAGGCAACTTGACATTTTAAGAATAATGTCAGGAAAGCAGAAACCCATAACAAAGCCAGGCTTTTAAAATTATTTAAACAACTCATTAAGACTTTACATCAAAGCAAGAGATAATTACTACTTGAGCAAAATGATGTGATAAGAAGATGGAGAAAAGGCAGAGAGCTTGTCCATTCTGCTTCTGTTAACCAACGAGAAAAATGCAATTCTAGCTGAAATGACTAGAGCTGTAACTCACTCAGAGATACTTGTTCAAGGTGAGGAGATAAAGGACATTTGTTGCTTTTCGGAAGTCAGGATGATCAGGATTAATGCTATCCTAAGCGTCAGAAGGAACTTTGAGATTTAGTTTCAGGCCAGTATCAGTAATTTAAAAATTGTGCATTGTAGAAAAATTGAGCATGAATAAGCACCTTGCTTTCTAAAAACATCCCTGAACTGCAGACAGATGAGTTTGATAACCATCCTTAGCAAAGTGCCTTATATGAATTATTGAGTGGTTGGCCTTTGACTATTAAAGAATATATATTCAGGGATCTTTGGGAGCTAATATGGGTTTACTAAGAAACTATGTTCATTTATTCTTTCTTTAGAGTTTCCAGATGAGTATACAAAAGAAATAACGTTAACGTGATATGTCTTGGTTTCAGTATTGATAATCATGATTTCTATAAAGGCTTATACTTGGTTGCTCAGTTGTATGAAAAATGCTGATTGTCCAATTCAGCAGAGCCCTCTGTTATTGTGGTGTAGGATTCTGTTCTTGATATAGTCCTGTTTAACATTTTTTTTCCAAGTACTGAATTGAAGGATGCCATATTTTCCAAATTCAAAGATGAGACAAAGCTGGGAGATGTTGCTAATAAATATGATAGGAAATAGAATTGAGATTCTGGGTAACCCTAGTAGACTAGAATGCTGGGCCAGAATTAGCAAGATAAATATAACAGTTAAGATCCTCTAAGAGTTTGGAGATGGTGGGCATTGTTACATACAAGATGAAAAACCTGGCATGTGAAGATGATTTCGTATTTATTAAACCTAATGTGAACTAAGTGAAGTAAAGCACTGGATTTTTGTGTTAGTCAAAGTATTCCTGCAATATTATGTGCAGTACTAAGGAGCACATTTTAAATGGGACATTGATAAACTGGCAAGCATATCAAGAAGGATTCCCAGGATGAAAAGTGTGGAAAACATTTTACACTATCAGTACTCAAGGAGTGGTCAATTTTATTGTTCAAAGAAAATGACAAAGTGTGACAGCTGTCTTCATATCTACAAAGGGGAGGGTTTTTGGTAACTGAAATACATGTACTTTTGTTTGGCTCAAAAAAGGAATGAAATATTTATTTGTGTATACACATGGACTAGAGTCGTACAATAATAGAATGGTTTGGTTCGTGAAGAAGTAATCATCCTATCAGCAGCTCCATGTCTATCAGAGACACTGTGGAATGTAGAATTTTTGTACTGTATAGAATGTTTGATTAGAAAAAGTATGAGTCTTTATCGAATTCTAAAATTCAAGGTTTTATGAATATTTGAGTACATGTCCTATTCTGGTTACTTCCATGCAGCATATGGTGAGAGTGCTCTATAAGTTTTAGTTCAACTTACACGATTGAGTATTTGGAGTTTTGGGGGGCTTTTCTAGGGGTTTGAGGGTCACATTTACCTTTTTTCTTACTGCAAAGGCAGTGTAAGTAAGATGAACTCTTTAGGCCCTGACTGGTGTGGCTTAGTTGGCCATCACTTTGCAAAATGAATGGCACTGGGTTGTGGGCCAGGTCCCTGGTTGAGAGCATGCTAGAGGCAACTGATTAGTGTTTCTCTTTCTCCCTCCCCTCCCCCCTCTCTAAAAATAAATAATAAAATCTTTTAAAAAGATTAATTCTTTTAATATATGCAGTACTTTAATTCACACATTAATAGCCTTTTCTGTTCTTCATTATACTCTTAGATGCCATTTTTCTGAGTCATTAACACTTTTATTTGGTGACTACCAAAACATGAGTCTTTTAAACATATACTTCAGTGTCTAACATTGAATTTGTATTAGGATATTTTATGTCAGTAGGTCTTTAACCGTAGTCATGTTTCTGACACTGTTACTTTAATATGAACAGTGAAATTACTTTTTCTTGAGTGGAATTGGAAAGTAGTTGGAAAATCTGGGATTCTAATGGATTACAAATTCTGGGAAGCACTTGCAGCTTCAGATTTGTTAATTTACCCTGTGGAGTAAGCAAGTCCAGCGTGCCTATCTTTTTGGCTCAGACTATCTAGCATGTATGTGTTTCTAAAACAATATTTGAGACCTGAGACTCTTGAATAGAAAAAGTGATAATTCAAGTATTTGAAAGTTCTCCTTTCCTTATATATGGTAATAAAGGTAGGTGCAGGATGCGCTTGATCAGTGGTGTGGTTCAAGTAGTGGGCTTATTATTACAGCAGATGTGTATGGAGAGGCTTCCTAGAGAACAGGTATTTTGTGTTTTGTGCTGGTCAGTCAGATGTAGCCACAAGAGGAGACCCAGGGAAAAAAACACCATCCTCACTGGTCCTAGAGAGACAGAGTCACTGGATGCCTGGGGGGAGTCACGTGTGAGGGAGCATTGTGGGAGCTGACTCAACGAGTGAGGTGGGAAACAGAGAAGAGAGTAAGGACCCAAGGTCAAGTGCCTTTATTGGGGAGGTCAGGGTGGAGTACACAAGAAAAGGTGTGAGGGGATTTCACTGATGTGTATAAACATTACTAGGTCGCAATCAGGGAAGCTAGGAGGGGACACTCCTGGCAGGAGCCACCTTATACACCAGTGCACCTGACTGCCTTGGCGTGATGCTCAGAGCTTGCTCATGGGGGTGTTGAAGCAGTAGGGAAAAAATGACATTTTAAAGTTTATAATACAACAGGACAAAGAATTAGAACTCTCACATTTTTGCTTGAGTGTGCTGCTCCCAACTAGCTGTTCCATCCTCGGCAAATATGTATAATTGGAGCTTTATTCTTTTTTTTTAATTTGTAAATTAGTGGTATTAATTCCTTCTTAATCTCATAGAGTTGCAAAGATCAGATGGGATAGGATATTATGTACAAAAAGGCTTTGAATGTTTACAAGAAAACTATGTATGGAAGTTGGTAACCTAGTCAAGTCTCTACGTAGCAACACTTAGAAGAATGTGAACTAGTAAAGTGGGAGAATGAGTGGTTTTAGGTATGGATATTAGCTTGAGTTAAATATCAGAGCTAAACAAGAGAGTCATATAAAAGGAATGTCTGAAAGCTTTGCTGAAGTGCAACCAAGGATATGGGGAGAGGTTTGTATCTACAGGTGGAAAAGAAGCAGTGTGTTTCAGAGTACTAATAACTAAATGTCTGCTGTGTGCTCCGTCTGTGTAAGGCTCTAAATGTATTAGTATAACCTGTCTTAAAAGAATGCTTATTTTTGAGATGTAAAGTTTCTATATGTGAAACAGTTATATGGCAGCTGCAATTGCATATGAGAGTTTACAGTTATGTACTGGATTTTGAGGTATGGAAAATGACTGTGCAAGCTCAGAGACAAGTGACATTAGTGAATTGGAGTGAACAAGGCAGGAAGGCTTTCAGTGATGGAGATAGGCCTTGTAATAGGCCTTCAAGATTGGGTTGGAAAGTGGACATTTGAGATTTGAGGATAGAGAGGCAAAGAGAGAGGATGTCTTGAGCCAAGTGGTCGGACGAACATGGAAGCTTATGGCCCAGAGAGGGAGTGTTACACTCTTTTTCTGTGCTCTAGAGAGGCACAGTGGTCTCTAAGAGCATCTCAGGAATATGCCAAGTGAACAGCCTGCCACCCCTGTTTCAGCCAGAGAAGTTGTGTTTATTGGATTGTTTCCTGTCATTTTGGTTGAAGAAGAGATTCTGCCAAAATAATAAAAGTAAGTTTAAAAAACATGAATCTAGTCAGTGGAAGGAATTGAATGGAAAGACTTGAGATGCAAATGATATTATTAGAGTATTTCTGTATAGATAAAAGTGTGGGAAAGTTATAAACCAGGAGCCCAGTAAAAAGAAGGTTATTGGGAGAAATTGAGTCATGAGTTCAAAATGGCCTGTAGAATGCGTATGGCAGTGAAATTGCTTAATATGGAAAACAGATTGTCAAACTTCTCTTCAGATTAACCAATGTCACCCCAATACATTTAGTATATTAAAAAAAAAAAAAAACACTTCTGTAGTACCCAGAATGGTGACATGAAAGAAATGGTAAGGGATTAGGTAACACCAGCTTTGCTTGTGCTTTTTCTCTGCTGTGTATCAAGCATGGTATGACATTGAGAAACTGAACATGAATGAGACAAGTTGCTGCTCTCACAGAATATATTATCTGTTGTGGCATTTCTTTGCTCCTAAGACATACTCCTCCCCCAGCCCCCTGTTCTGACATCTTTGAAATTGAAATGCACCTTACAATCATAGTCATGTCTCAGTTTAATAAACAAAATGTTTTTCTTTCTAATATTCACTTGCACCTTAGACTCAATGGAATATGGTGACTATGTAGTTACTTAAATTACAATATGGCATTTGTTTTATAGAGGCTATGAATGAAGTGTTATAGAAGCCCAGAGAAAAGAAAAACTAGTTCTGCTTATAGAGTTCTGCGAGTGTGTTCATGGAGAGGGCGATAAGTGAACTCGGCTGTAAAGAATCACTGAATGTTTGCCAGGTTGGAATGAGAAGGGTCATTTCAGGTTATGTTGGATTTTACATGCAGTTTGGAAATTTGGTTAGGGAGAACTAATAAACATTGAAAAATTCAGGCTTGGATCAAGGAATATCTGTATACATTAAGTTGAACTAAACCTTCTCTAGGCAGGGGCTGTCATATACATGTATATATTCTTTTTTTCTCACACATTTATGAACTTTGTTCACTATATATCCTGTTATTGAACAAGGGGGCAGGATACAGGTAGAGAACTTTGATTTCGTAGGAGACTGGGATAGGTGGATTCTTGTAAAAGATTCAAGATGCATCCTTGAAAAGGAATGAGAGAGTTTATGACCATAAAAAGAAAAGTGATTAGGGAAGCGAAATAAAAGGAACTTATACCTGATTGGCTCACATGTTTTGGTAGACATTTATTTGCAGGTGAGAATCTTAGCAGTGACAGGAGTTTTGGTAAGAGAAATTGAAGTTATTAGAAGTTTCCAGGTTGTTTGTATTGTCAGTGTGGCCAGTGAGAGAGGGTTTAGTACAGTTCTTTAAATAATGAGTCAAGTTACCATAGCTTTTTGTCCACAGAAGCGGAGCTGCTTTTGCACAGGAGTATAGGAGCCAGATAGTGATCTGTGCTGTGGTAAGTGGGTACCTGTGCCTGGTGTGGGGTTGGGGGAGGGGGTGGAAAACCCTTGTTGGGTTGAGGTTGAGGGTGTCAAGGCCAGGGAGTTGTGGGAGAAGAGGGAAAAGGAAAAGACTAGATGCCTATGATGATGAGTACTAACTGGATTTATGTAAGAGAAATAATTATACCTAAAGTAGTTTGTAAATCCTGTGTGTTTTCCCATATATTTAAGGCTGCTTATGAACCAACTTGAAATAACTAACTTTGGACAGATGTTTGTAAATCCTAAAAACTGTAATATGTTTGTTGAAGAAGTAATTTGATTTGTAACTTTATTAATATAGTTTTATAAAGTTAAAGTACATTGTATTCTAGAATTTTTCTCACTTTTTGTCCTCATTAGTGGGATGTCATTATCTATAATTGATTTTAATGACAGGGCAGGTAAATGGTTTTAGTGACCTCTTGATAGATGTTCATTTATTTCATGGACAGCAGACTGCATCCATTAAATTTAGTCAGCAAATGGGTACTCACCATCTGTATTGTGAGGCTTGTGTATTCCTTATAAAGTTGAATAACATGAACTTGAACTACCACTTACATAATGTTCTAAAAGAATAAGAACTCATTTAATGTTCTTTCGTGAATGAAATAAGAAGTAAAAGTGTTTTTCTTTAACCCTTGTTTTATATCTGGTTCACATTTACTGCATGTTTATAGTATGCCAGGTACCATATGCAGCACCAGATAAATTAATTCATTTACTCTTCAGAACACCCCATACAGTTATCATTACTTGGTGCAAAAACTGAGGCCTAGAGTGGTAAAGGACTTGCTCAAGTTCACATAATCCAAACGTATTCTGTTTGTGGAACCCTGTACTTCAACCATTACCACTTACTGTCTTTCCATATATATAGGGTCTGGCAGAAGTAAGGACTGCTTGAATGTGTTTGGTAGGGGGGTAATATGGGTATAATAATTTGAACATTTCACCTAAAATGTCATATGGTGTGCTTGAGTGTGATTTCGTTATGTTACAGAATTACATGCTTATGATTTTTTAATAAAAGGTTTTGTAATAAAAAAGGGGTGTTATTTGTGCCAGACTTTGCACTTTGCACTTTTCTACGATCATTTGTAGAATTAATTCATTGTTTATCTTATGTGTTATACACTGTGCTTAAGCATTTTATGTATAGTAATTAATTTAATTTTTGCAAGTCTATAAAAAAGAGTAATGGTGGTGACTGCAGTTGATAAAACAGGAAACCAAGACCATCAGAGGTTCATATTTTGTCCAAGGTCATACAGTATGTTAGGCAGCTAGTTAAGTGAGAATACTTCAAGGCTGGTCCAGGTGAACAGGACCGTCACCTACCTTTACAGCTAAGCAATACTGTTATAAGTATCTTAGTAACTATTGTAGTATTGGGTTGGCCAGAAAGTTTATATGTTTTTTTCCATAAGATGGCTCTAGTAGTGCTTAGTTGTCTTTAACTTCATTTGAAACAATTTGTTAGAGTGTATTGTGACAGCTGTCATATCAGCATGCATTAAAAAAAATCAAAATTGGTGAATTTTTGTGTAGTCACCTGAATATTAAAGATGGAAGAAAATACATGATATTTTCAGGGTATTATGCTTTATTATTTCAGAAAAGGTGAAAACACAACAGAAATACAAAGAAAGATGTGTGCAATGTATGGAGAAAGTGCTGTGATTGATCAAACATGTCAAAAATGGTTTGCAAAGTTCCTTGGTACTTTTGGCCAAATAATTCTTTGCTGTGGGGTTGTCTGCTGCACTGGAAGATGTTCAGCAGCACCTCTGACCTCTATCCACTGGAAGCCAATAGTGAAAGGTAGTTGACATATTGAAAGTACCCAGGTCAATAAAGTTATTGGTGAAAATGAAAAATGTGTCTTGTTTTACAGAAAAAACTAAGTGGACTTTTTGGCCAACTCACTATATTAAATAGGCTCTTATTCCTACATCTTTAGCTGAACTGTCTTTTCTCTCTCTGGGACAGTGATTTTCAATCTTTTTCATCTCGTGGCACATATAACTAATTACTAAAATTCTGTGGCACACCAAAAATATATATGTATTGCTGATATGACAAAATTGGTGTAATTTTGATCGACTTAACAAAAATAAAAATAATAATAGTAATTAACCTACCCTTTTTGCTCCAAAGTGACGTTAAAAAAATTAGGTGCCTATACTTGTATGTAAGGATTTCTGGTACCAAGAATTAACCAATCAGATGTGAGACTGATAAGATACAACTCTGTTGTACCACCTATATATTTATGCTTCAAGACGGGGCATTTATACCAGATGGCTATTGTTGTGTTGGTTCTTGTCATTTTTTTACTTGACAGTCTAAGGGAAGAAAGGTAGGTGCCCCTGACTAAATAATCAGGCATTGCTTGTTTTAACAAGTCTTGCAGCACACCGGTTGAAAGGCTTCTCTAGGACATAGGTCTTATATGCCACAGAGAGAGTTGGAATTAAAAAAGTTTGGTTACTTTGTCACATCCTGTGTTGATTGGGAATTTGAAGCTAGTAAGAACATTTCCTTTATTAAGCATATGTTTATTATAAACAAACTTTGAATGAGTTTTTAAAAACATATTCCATGAATATAAACTATAAAGAAGTCTTATCTTTCATTTTTGTTAACAAGTATAAAATATTAATAATAACATTTAATGTATTAATATATATTAAGCAGTATTAAATGTAATCAACATATAGTAATATTTGTATATATTAATTTTTTAAAAGATTTTATTTTATTTATTTATTTTTAGAGAGGGAAGGGAGGGAGAAAGGGAGAGAGAGAAACATCAATGTGCGGTTGCTGGGGGCCATGGCCTGCAAGCCAGGCATGTGCCCTGACTGGGAATTGAACCTGCGATGCTTTGGTTCGTAGCCCACACTCAATCCACTGAGCTGTGCGAGCCAGGGCTGTATATATTAATTTTTTATTATGTTAATATGCAAGTAATAAAATTGTCAAGTACATGAGGCCTGTATTTCATGATGTGCTTCTTGATCAGTATTTGACATGTTTGTAGATAGGAATTTTACCTACTTTCTGAAGGGGAAGGAATATCATTTAAAAATGACCTTAAGATAAACCAAAGAGCCCTGGCTGGGTTAGCTTAGTTGGTTAGAGAATCATCCTAATACACCAAGGTTGCAGGTTTGATCTCTGGTCAGGGCACATATAGGAATCAAACAACGAATGTATAAATAACTTGAACAACAAATTGATGTTTCTGTCTCTTTTGCTCTTGCTCTCTCTTGCTCCCTGCTTCACTCCCTCCCCTTCCTCATTCTCTCAAATCAATAAATCTTTTATTAGAAGAAAAACCAAAGACCATAAGAATTGTATATATAGAGTTTGTGTTCTTCAGATAATCTTGCATGTTATTTTTATGTAGCATTAACTCACTTGATAGGGATGTTATACTTTTATATTTGCCATCTAGTGAATAAATAATAAAAAATAGCTGTCACTGTATAACAGACATTGTTCTAGGTGCTAGAGAAACAAAAGGAACATGTTCTCTACTCATGGGGCCTATATTTTGTTCTAGGTGAGTTTTATCTCAATCTTAGATTATTGCTATTTTTAATAAGTTGAGAAAATTAAGTCTCTAAAGAATTTGCCCAGTGTTACAGAATTAACACATGGGGATATTGGGAAAAGAACCCAGTTTCTAGGAGGGTGGAAGGTGGAAAATTGGGATAACTGTATTTTTTTTTTAAAAGGAACCCAGTTTCCATCTGGCTTCACAACTCTTTTTTAAAAAAATATTTTAAAAAAGATTTTATTTCTTTTTAGAGGGGAAAGAGGGGGAGAGAAACATCAGTGTGTGGTTGCCGTTCATGCACCCCCTACTGGGGACTTGGCCTGCAACTCGGGCGTGTGCCCTGACTGGGAATGGAACCAGTGACCCCTTGGTCCGTAGGCTGACACTCAGTCCACTGAGCCACACCAGCCAGGGCTGGCTTCACAACTCTTATGTTTAATCATAAATCCTTGGAGCTAAAGAAATCAGTTTTCATAAAGTTTTAAAAGGCTTTTTTTCCTCATTCTTATAGTAACTACTGAAGAAAATTAAAGTCCAGTTTATGTTTTATGAGAGATTGATACAGCTGAGTAAATTTATAGTATTTGAGAACAGAGTAAATTTAGTCTAGTCGATATTTGCAAAAAACATGATTGAGTTTGTCTATTTGTAAGCTTGTGTGTGCATGTGCATTTACATATGTGCTTTTACTCAGTATGTAAACATTGAATAAAAATATTAAGGGGATTATATTCTATATCTGTGGACCTGTTCATCACCTTTCTTGTTCTCCATCCTACCCTATAATGAAGGACATCAATCCATTTTGGTGTAATTCTAACAAGTTAGCCCATTTCCTCACACTCCAACCCTTACCCCAAGCCACAAAGAAAATTTGATTGTTGAACTCAAAGAATGGAGACAACTTTCAGTGCTTTAGAAAGAATTCTTTGGTTTCTGTCTGAACTGATAGCAATAACTTGTATAATTTTCAAACTGGAAGGCAAACATGTTTCATTCCATAAGCAGTTTGTGATGAGTAGAAGTAACTGACATATTTAGGAAAAAGCTCTGTACTCTTTATCCATACAGGTATTCTCTACCGTTAAATGGTGTGTCACCTTTGGGGATCTTGGGATTTTCCTCTTGTTACAATAAAATATTTGTATGTATTTGTAAAAATGAAATATTTGAGATATCTTGTTTGGTATTAAAATTCTATAATTTTAAGCACAAAAATGTGTGTAAACCAAATTGAGATTAAATTTTTTATTTTAGTGAGCCAAGAGGAAAACTGATAAAAATGTCATTTACCAGCATTTCTAGTTTTTAAATCAAATTGATTATTTTTTGGAGTAAAACTGAATGAGATTTGTCAGCATTTCAAAAAATATAAGGTTTTGTTTTTGCTTTGGCAGACCTTTGAAGCCAAATATAATAATGAACTTAATGCTGTTGTCCTTTAAAAGGAAGGGCGGTCATCTAGGTTTGAGTGTTACTAAAGATGGACAAAATTTGCTAGTAATTAATTTGCCGCCATGATTTCAACTAGCTACATGCACAGCCTTCAGCAGCAGCAAAGATGAGGGCCAGGGCCCTAAACCCTTGGGCATTCAGATTACCATCTGGGACCTCATCTGACTACTCAGAATGCCCTTGCCAGTGGATGTAGACATTGAAGGTGCCTGGTTAGAGACCAGCTGCCCTTGAAGCCTGGGAGTGTGCTTGCTTAGGCCAGAGCTTCTCTAGCCAACCAGCAGCATGCAAGGCCCCGTGAGAATAAGCACTGCCGCTGGAACTTTGCAGAGAGCTCTCTTATTCAGTGTCTCTTACCCCTGACCCTTCCAAAAGCTAGTTTCTGATCTTGTGACGAAAGATTTTACTGTGGGCCTGCTGCGTTCTTGCTCTCCAATTTTACAGTAACCATCCCAACCTGCCTATTCATTTTACTACCTTAGCGTGTTCTGACAGACATTTCTGCTCAGCCTGCCCAGGGATGATGGTGTGAAATCTGCAAATTTAAAAGTCGAAGAGTTAGGTGGATCTTTGTATTTCATTTCAAAGGAGAAAACTTTTTTGTTCTTATTCTAGAATGTGAATAATATGACAGCTAATTTGTAGTCCAAAGAGGTCTCTTAAGAGCAGTAGTAATATCTTTATTTATGGGAATTTTAGAATTTTCTGTAAGAGGTATTAAAGAAGACAGAACACCATTTTCAAACTCACAACTATTGGAACAAATGGAGCTTAATATCAAACTCCATCTGCTACCTGGGGAAGAAAGTACTCTTTAAATGGTAGGTTGTACTGAAGTTAAGATGCACTAACAGAATGACTTCTGTGGGGAATTTTTAAAAATTAAATAATGATAAAACAGGAATTTTTTTAAACACAGGGATTTCAGAAGAACTTTTATTGTATTCATTTATTTATGGAGTGAAGGGAAGGGAGGGACAAAGAGAGGGAGAGAAGTGTTACTTGGTTATTCGGTATACACCCTGACTGGGAACTTGAAGTCGGCACTGACCTTTTGCTTTGTGGGACGATGCCCAACCAACTAAGCCATACCAGTAAGGGTTCAAAATTATTTTTAATATAGTATTTGCTTGGATTTGATTTGGTAGGTTAATTTAAATTTATAGAAACTCTAAAAAGTATATATTTATAATTACTGTAAAATAGAAGAACTGTTTTGGAAATTATGTCTTAGAAAGGTTTTGTGAGATCTGCTCTATTACTATTATACATAAGTTGAAAAAGAAAAAAACAAAGACAATTATGCCTTTAAAATACCATTCACAAGTACTCCAGGAGAGAATTTGTTTCATTCATTATTAAGAATCCTACATGCTTTTCCATATGTTAGTTGTCCCAGTAAAGGCCATTGAGTAATCAGTATTCAGTGGTTAGGAATAGCTCTTTGTTTCTAGATAATACTATAGATTTAACTTAAAATGAAGGAGGTGTTAGTGCTGGTGAAAACAGCAATGGACAAGAACCAACGCCAGGCTTCAGTTCCCTGGCCTGCCAGTTCTGCTCTGTAATGTGTGGATGTTCTTTAGCTTTCTTGCCTGCCTACTGCACAGGGTTTTTCTGAGGATTAAGTGGAGTAATGTGTGAAAATGTTTTGTAAATGCCAAAGCACTAAATAGATGTAAACTTTTGTTAATTTTTGTAAACTTACTCTTTTTTAAATAAATTAATAGTATACATGTTTAGCATTTTGCAGTCTCTTTTTCTATTACATGGCCATTTTGTATCTGCAGCATATAGTGCAATGCTGGTATACAGTGAGTGTTCAGTAAATATCCAGTGGAAATGAAACTTCTCTATTACCCAGCTTAATTGGGTGTATTAACTATGGGTTTTATTTTCTGTATTCTGATGCTTTGACATCTTCTGGGGCCTTGCTGATTCCAGAGGGACTACCCTTTCCAGGGTTAACTATTCCTAGAGATAGTAAACAACTCCCCCCTGAATGTGCTTTTCAAATACAAACCAACCAATCCAGAGCGCACTTCCCAGCTCCATCCTTTATTAGCCCTCACACTTCAGGCCACTGTTCCCCTACTCTAATCAGCACCCCAGAGCCAGGGACCAACTAGGAACAGCCCCTGTGCCCCAGGGCTTCCTGAAATTATTAGAACTAGCCAATCCTAAGCCTGTTAATCTTGCTTTGCTTTTTCCTTCCTGTGGAAACCACAATAAAGGCTCTTGTGCACAATTCCTCCCAGTCCCTCTGTCTCCTCACCAACCCTGGTGCTTTCCCTAAGTGGCACCTGTGACATGGTATGCCCCCTCCTCTTGAGAACTGTGAATAACAAAGTCTTTTCAGAATCTTTGAATCTGTTAGCCTTACTATACCTCAGATTTTCTATTAATACATTATATTTTAAAATAGTAGGCTACTGATTCATTTTATGATCCTATCGCAGTCTTATCATTAAGAAATAATGTAAACATTGTTAAGTTTAAAATTTCTGTAGAAGTAACTTGGACAGATTCAGAATGGTGTTGAGATATAAATGTGTGTAGGTAAATATACACATGTATACATGGATATGTGTGTGCTCTTACATGTAAGTGTGTGCATAAAAACATTTAATCTCCTTAGAAAATGAAACCTTCTGATCTCTAAGCTACCTTTACAGATCATCTTTGGTTCAGCATTTTTTGTTTGTAAGTGAAAACATTGAGGCCCAAAGTGGAGATGTAGTTTACACCTGTAGTTGTTGGCAAAGCCAAGGTAACCCAAATCTAACTCCTTGAGGCTTAAATAGACATGCAAGTGTCTTAAGCGTTTTCATTAGGAAGAAAATTATAGGCACATTTTTCTTGTTTCTTCCATCTCTCAAGGGAATAAGGTCGTAAAGTTAATTTTGTTTTCTCCTCTCCCAAGTGGTGGTGGTTTGGTTGCTAGGTAACTGTTCCAATTGATATAGTTATTTCATCTACCAAAATAAAATTTAATATAGTTATTTAAATTTTATTTCATAAACTTAAATAATAGAATCGGGATATTTTATGTCCAAAATTCACCAGATTTTGTATCTCAGCTCTTTTTTTTTCCCCTAATTTTGTTTTTGATGTTACAAATTTAGAAACTTGTAACAGTCTTTAAGCTAGGTGCTTTCTTTTAACAATTTCCCAGTATTTGTACTTTTATCTTAAATTTGACTGGATAAAATAATCAATCATATTGTGAACTGAGTAATATTGGGAGAAATTGTTGAGAGATCAGTGAATTATAGTAAACCAAAAAATGAGGTAGGAATTTTAGTCAGTTTTTCTTAGTGGACTTTTTTTTCTTAATTTACTTTTTGGTAGACATAATATTAAGAGGTAAATATACAAGATTTGAGGTGAAATAGCTTTCTACTGTGTTCTGTATTGCTGGGTCTTTCTATAAATATTGCATCGAGTTAGGTTTTTCACATTTGAAGATAGTAATTAAGCAGGGGATAACATTGAGGAAAGATGTTACATCCCTGCCCATGAAAATCTTCCACATACTGTACTAATAACGACCTCCTCGCTTGTTTTAGAATTGCATGTCAGCTGCTACCCAAGAAATCCTCTGATACTCTAAGAGAAATTATAGTTGAGGTGGGTTTTTTTTTTTTTGTCATTTTCAATACCATTTATTTAATCACTGATCTAAAGAATCATAACTATATAGAGAAATTATAATTTTTGATCATGGAATAAGCACGGAGCAACTTCTGTGTAGTATCTTATATCATGGAAAAATGATGTACAATAATCTGGTTTGTTTTGGAACTCTTAGATTAAAAATTTTTTTCATTCCCTGCCAGATTTACTGTCTGTTCTTTTCTTGCCAACTCTTATATCTGGTGTGTTAGAGGCCCTGACATGTTCTTGTTGCCACTATTTTCATCTTTTGTAATGGGAAGAAAGTAGCTATAAATGGGAGCTAAGTAATGGTCCATTGTAATACTTGTGATAGTACGGGACTATCTTGGCTTCCTCCAGTGCGTGTTGACAGTGCCTTGCATGTAGTTGGTGCTTGATAAATATTTGACCAAGTAGATGCAGCTCTACTGAAAAAATTTTGCATTGTATTTAATTATTGGATTCTATTTTCCATGAGTATGTGGGAATTTTTCAAAACTTGTCAGTTATTTTAAGGACTAGTATTTATTACTCAGCTATAGTAAGTGGAAACTTTGGATTTCACCATATTGTAATGCTTTTGCCTTTTTTGGTAATTGAATAAAAGATAATCATTTTATTAGTTCCCTGATAGCATAGAAAGTTCAATATTCTGTAATACTATAAAATCTGATTTTATTTAATGATATGTTTCAGTTTTATATTGATTTTGTGTTTCGTAATTGCTGCTGAAAGTTACATGAAACATTTGAATGTTTCCTTTGTTTTAGCCTTATAGTTCCATTTCATACTGAAATTAGATACTCACCTGGACAGCCATACTCCGGGTACTGTAAGGCTGGCCAGATTTTATGTGTTTTTAATCAATTAAGAAGATATTTTTAATTGATTTTAGAGAAATGGAAAGGGAGGGAGAGTGGGGGAGAAACATCAGTCGGTTGCCTCTTGCATGCTCCCGTCTGGGGACCGAACCACAACCTAGGCATGTACCCTGACCAGGAATTGAACTGGCGACCCTTTGGTTTACAGGATAATGCCCAACTGAGCCACACCAGCCAGGGCCAAATTTTATGCTTTTTTTGTTTAGGATTTTAAAATAATTCACAACTCTTTGTCTACTAATTAAAACTAATTTTTTTTATGTAATACATTCTGTTGTCAGCCTTTGGAAGAACTTGTTAGTAATACTTAAAGTTTTCTAAAAAATGTAACCAAATGTAGTTTTGTTGCTTTTTTTCCAAGCCATTCTCTAACCATTCTCTATGTCGTGTTTACTGGGTCTAGAAATAAGAACACTTGCATGTTTCTTTCCTTTTTATAATCATGAAGGGTAAGCAGGCAAAGCATGTTTGATAATGAATAGACCTTGTCTTCCCAAGCTGATGAAGCACATTGAATTTTTCCAAGGGACAGCAAAGAAGAAAAAATAATAATTAACCTTTCTAATGTGACAAAGCAGAAAAGGATGTGAGTGTGATCCAGTGTTTCTTTTTCTGTTTTTTTATTTTCTATCTTTTATTTCCCATCTATTACCATGTATCATGGTTAAATCCACATATGTGGAGTAATAATTTAGATACCTTAGCTGTGAGCAATTAATGAAATAAACCACTAGTTTATAAAATAAAAGGATTGTAAATTCATACCCTTTTGGGGTTTCATTGTGTTGAAGAAATTAAAAGGTCAAAATAGTTAAACTTAAGAGTTCTTATAACTGTTTTAGAGAAGAAATGTAGAGATCATTATTTGTTAAAAGAATTAGTTTTTGATTATAATCTTACAGTGAAGTTTGTTTCTGTCATGATCTGTACACATTTTTAAATTGTTTATGTTAGTCTCTTCCATCAAATGCACAAGCAGTTCTCCTGTTTGTTTGTTAAGGTTTATTTTTGCAAATGAGGTTTTTAAAAAAATTTTAAATTAACAGTTTCCATTCAGTATTATTTGGTATTAGTTTCAGGTGTACACGATAGTAGTTAGATAATAATACGAAGTCTGTCCAGAAGGTATCCAGCCATGTAATATGAAAAATAGAGACATTTATTAAACAAGATACCAGAAACATTGTACATAGGACAATGGCACTTCAGTCCCCTTCAAAGTAGGCACCTTCGGACCTCACACAGTTCTCCCATTCACCATCAGCTGCTCTGTCTTATTTTCCTGAATCTCATCAACAGTCTGAAATTTCTTTTCTTTCAAAGGTGATTTTAGTTTTGGGGCAAGCCAGAAGTTGCAGGGTGCCATATCTGGGCGGTAAGGGAGCTGAGTCGATATTTCGCCAAAAACTGTATGAGATGTGATGCATGAGTGGGTATGTTTGTCAAACACCAGTTGCCCATAGCTGTGGCCTTGTGAATCATCTGAATAGTTTCCACAGAGCAATGTTCAAGCTTAATGCAAAATTTAATGCAGATTCATTGCTCTATTCACTCAGTCATTTTGAACATGATGGCCACACAGTACACATGCTCACTCAAGGGTGTCTACTGCCCCCGCTGACTAGTACAGTGAAGTCATCATTGTTTACACATGCACATTCTAGTCCCCTCTCCTTGGCTGCTATGTTACATTGGTGTTGCACAGACCATTTCCATTATATTAACAGTGGCTGGACTTATGCCAGACACACCTCATATACTTTAGAAAGCGTATCCCCTGATATTGCTAGTACCCAGTGGGCACCGTACATAGCTATTACAATATTACTGACTATAAGGAAAGAGACTATGCTGTACTTTAATAAGTGAGTTTTTAAGATAGTTAATCAGATTGCAAATTCATGTGAGTGAATAAAACTTTCTCTTTGCCTATGTTCTGATCTTTTCCTGCCATTAAACATGCCAGGTGTTACTTGTGTTCAAGAAAGTCTGTATAATTTTTTTTAAAAAAAATCTCTCTTCCCCCCAAAGATGTGCTCATGCTCCCCTCATCTTAATTGGAAGTGAAAAGAGATGACTAGGGCAGAGTACCCTACAACTGAAGATGGGTCTGGATTGCGTGGTAGAGGATACAGAATGGTTCTTACATGGTTAGAGACAAATCTGTGGCTAGTTCATGTACACTTGAAAGTAGAAAGCTAGTATTTCCTGGTTGCTCCATTTGCTGTTTAGAGATGTAGCCTAAAATAGTCGTCTGTGGGGTTAGACTGATCTGTAACAGCCCAGCAGTGTTGGTCCAGCCTCTCTTGGCCCTGAACTATGCAGCTATTTTAAGCTGTAACCCTTGGAACCGACAGGGCATATGGTACCCTTGTAGCACTGAATGCCAGTTGTGTATTTCCAGGGCTCGACAGATTAGCTATAAACTTCTGTGCAATTAATGCTATCATTCCAATAGTTGGGAATTCTCATATCCATCTGACAAGCTAATAGCTTGCCTCACTGTATCAGATTTCATTAAATAAATACCACTGTACGTGGAAAAAAGGACAAAACACAAACCCTAAGTTTTTCTTGTTTATTTTGAGTGTTGCTTGTTTAGATGAACTGCCTATAAAACAGAAAAATCCAAATCTATTTCATGATTTGTTATAAGATTTTGCTATTTTTAAAGATTTTATTTATTTTTAGAGAGAGAGGGAGAGAAACATTGATGTGTGAGAGGTAACGTTGATTGGTTGCCTCTCACACGCCCCCAACCAGGGTCCTGACCAGGAATTGAACCAGTGACCTTGAGGTTTGCAGGCTGGTGCTCAACCTACTGAGCCACCCCAGCAAGGGCAGATTTTGCTATTTTTAGATGGTTGATACACTAATGTCTGATCTGTGTTTGCCTTTGCCCATATTCTCTGCTCTCACTGCTTTTTTTCCTGTTATTTCCTATTTTGCCCATTTAGTTGTAGTGTCCCTGGTTGCTGACTTTCTCTTTCTTATTACTTGCAACCTCTCAACTACAGTACATACCTGTTTTGTGATTATTCCTTAAGTTCCTACTAAGGGTAAGAACAAAGTTAAGTTTCTGGAGCATGAAGATGGTATCAGACACAGTTCTTACCTTCTATAAGCTTCTGTTTTAGTTGAGTGAGAGTGTTCATTAAAATTAAACATTGTAAATGGAAGTAATAGTACAGTGTGTATATCAAAAGCAGACTGAATGACAAAAGATAGTGGCATTAAAATTGAGAACAGGAATAAGTCACTGAGAATCAGGGCAGAAATAAAGGCTTCTTGAAGCCCAGGAGGCTTGAACTGATTGTTGAAGGAAAGAAAAGCCAAAAAACAAAACATGAGTAGGGAAAGAAGCCATTCTAGACTGAAGAAACAATAGATGCAAAACAGAGGAAGCTGGAATATGCTTCCATATTAAGAAAGAATTGGTAGACCATTTAATTAGTGGAGGCTTTAAAGGAAATGATAGAAATGAAATTGGCAAGCTTTGTAGAAGTCTGGCTATAGAAAGACAGTATCAGACCAAGGACAGGTGACAGGTCATTCATTGAAGGAAGTACGAATGTATTTTTGGAGGGTTAGGGGAAGAGAAGTTTCATTTATAAAGTGCTCTTTTAGTTTTATTATCTAGCAGACACAGAAGAAACAGGGAAGTCAATTTGGTACCATAGAGTTAGTTTACTTATCAGTGATGGGAAATACGAATTTGGGTGTGCAGTGTGTGATTCAAGAGACTTTAAGGAAACAATGGACAGGATTTGATGAATGAATATACAGAGGAAAAATAGCTTAAGGGTAATTCTTTAGGGTAAGAGCCTAGGTGACCATGACAGTGATTATACTATGAAAAGAAATGACATTGAGAAAAGGGAGATGAACCTGAATTTGATATTTGTTAAATTCAAGTTGATGGTAAAACACTCCATTGGAGATACTTATCTTGTGTTTGGAGATTGGATCTCAGATCAGGAGTCAGTGTTGACATTCTAGATGTGGAAGTCTACATAGAGGTGATGGTTGAAATTATGGCAGTATGTGAAATTGATGAAGGAGATAGTTTTGAATTTGAAGTGCAAGGATGAGAACAGTCTTTTGGGGACAAAAGGAGAAAATTCAGAAAAGTGAGAGCAGTCAGTGAGATAGGAAGAGAATAGGGTGTTATGTCAAAGCTAAGAGGAATCTCAGAGTGTTGAATGTTGAAAGATGACTTGGAGAATGAGTGTTGAGAAAAGTTTATTGGATGTGGTATTTGAATCATTTAATAAGACCCGAGAACTGTGCTGTTCAGTATGAAGGCTGCCAGCCACATGTGCCTGTTTAAAGATAAAATTAATCACTATTAAACATTTCTTCAGTTGTGCAAACCACACTTCAATAGCTAACAGCCACATGTGGCTAGAGGCTGAGGTTGAACAGCTCTGATAAAGTATGTTTTTATTATTAAAGAATGTTCTATAAGACAGTATAACTTTATAAAGCTTAAGGAATGCTACAGCAAAACTGAAAGCATTTTTTAAATTGATGAGTGAGTGCTGAAAATAATGACCAAGCATATGTAGGATACAGTTTGGAAAAGTTTGATAAAAACAGGAAAAGGACGGCATCTTGGGGGCTTAAAAAGGCTTTTTAAGACTATGATTATGTTCATTCATTTAGTAAATATCTATTGAGGGCCTATTGTTTGCTAAGTACTATGCTAGGTATCTGTACCATAAATAAAAAGACCTGTCTTCTGTGAGATCATAGAAGTATGCTATATAATTCTGTGAGGGAAAGTGCAAGGAAGGTTTAGGTGGAGTGACTAGAAATTAGCCAGATTGGCAGAGAAAGGATATTCAGGCAAAAGGTCAGGTTATGTAATGGGTGATCAGGGGAATTACAGACAGTTTCGTGTTCAGACCAAGCGTTCATGTGCTATGGTCATGATGGCAAGGGGCCAGGTTATGGAGACTCTACCCTTGTCATAATTAGGCATTTTAATAGTATACTGAAAGCTATGGGGAGCCTATCAGGGACCTTAAGAAGTGGAATATCATGGTCAAATTTACATTTTAGATTGCACAGTGTGGACATGGAGGTCAGAGACTAATCTAGTTATAAGGAGATTGGTTTACTAGAAACATAGATGTAGATAGGGAAGTACTGAAGAGACAGAATGGAGATTAAGGGGAAAACGGAACATGTTTTCTAAAGAATTGTTTTTGAGAAGAATTACCAGCAGATAAGGCAGAAGTTCAAAGAGACAAGGAATTAGCAAAGAATGCAAAATGAAGCCAGAGGAGGATTGCTGGATTTAGCGTGCCCAGTCCAGGGACTAGAGAACAAGGCGAGGTCTAAGATGTCATTCAAAACTATGGGGAGGAGGAATGACAGAGGTTAAATGACACTGGTCAAAGAAGAGGCAGTGCCAAGAGTGACATGGTGGGTGGAGGTGGAGCAGTTCTACCTGATGATGGAGTTTGAGTTGGGGTTCTGTTTCATAGGAAGCATCTTGAGTGTAGAACTGATTTTTGTTTCCAAACTTGCTTCCGCTCCTGGGCGTCTTTGTCTCACTCAGTAATGCATCGCCCTCTGGGTGATCCAGACCAGAATTCTTATCTGATTTTATCTTTATAACAGTGGTTTGAACCAATGTTTGTAGTTTTATGCCTGCACCTTAGAATTAGACCATGATTCAGTTCTTGGTTTTGACACTGAAATCTTTTTTAAAAAATTGTATTTGTTGATTGATTGATTGATTAGAGAGAGGAAGGAAGAAACAGAAAGAAACATCGATTTGTTCCCCACTTAATTTATGCATTCATTGCTTGATTCTTGTATGTGCCTTGTATGTGCACTACCTTGGCGTATGGGGACAATGCTCCAACCAACTGAGCTACCTGGCCGGAACCTATGCCACTTAAATCTTGATCATCTAGAAATGAGTGTCATCATCTGTACAATTCACAATAATCACATTACTTTTATTTATTTATTTATTTGTTTGTTTTAGAGAGGGGGAAGGGAGAGAGGGAGAAAGACAGGGAGACACATTAATTGGCTGCCCCTTGCACACACCCCTACCATATTCCACATATTGTGCTAAGTGTGTTACATACGTTATCTCAGTTGATTCCCAAAAGAAGAAACTGCAGAGAGAATTAGAACTCAAAGGCAGATCTGTCTGACTCCAAAGCTCTGTTTAAGCTGTAGATTGCTAACTGTCTGCTGTGCCTACTCAGTAGAGTAGCTTAGTATTGGTTTACAAATTAACATGACCCATGGTATGTAAATACTCTGGAAGTCATTGGCCAATATGGTTCACCTTCATGTAAGAAGCGCAGAGAGCACTCACTTATTTCTTGCATGTGTGTTCAGTAGTCCTCTTTTTAAAATATTTTAAAATTTAACCTTTATTGTATTTTTTCCATTACCATTTAGTCCCCTTATACCCACCTCCCCTAGCAGTCGCCACACTTTTGTCCATGTCCATGAGTCCTTTCTCCTTTTTGTTCAATCCCTCTACCTCCTAAGCTCCCCTCTACCCCACTAGCTACCATCCTGCTCTGCATCTATGAGTCTGTGCCCATTTTCCTTCAGTTTGTAGTTCATCTGTAGGACAACACATAATAACAGGTCTTTGTAATTAATAAACATAATTTCCAAACTTGGGATAGTATTCTTTTTACTACCACTGTACTATGAACTCTATGCAAGTCATATGTCTGTGAAAGCTGTCAAAGCCTATTCCCAAATTTATATTACTGTTTTTGTAAAGATGGTAATTCAGAGTCAAGTAGTTTCTGAGACTCATGTAGTTTATAATTTTCATATAATATGTATCATACAAATGTACCATATTATAAATTATATACTTTGAAATTAGTTATGGTTTTTATAATAATATGAATAAATGAGGGCAATGATCATGAGTTATTTGGAAGTTTAGTTTAAGCAGGGTTTCTTAATGTCAGCACTGTCTACATTTTAGTATAGATAATTCTTTGCTTTGGTGCCTGTCCTATGCATTTGTAGGATGTTTAGCAACATCCCTGGTCTCTGCCCACTAAATATGAGTAGTAGTTCTCCAAGTTGTGACAACCAAAATTATTGCCAGATGTTGCCAAATAACTCCTGGAAGACAAAATTACCTTTATTGAGAACCAATAGTTGATAGTTGAGATTTAGTACTAACCAAAGTAGAATTTTCTTTGTTACTTTTTTTTTTTTTAATCTTTCCTGAGGTGTGATTCATATACCATTTAGTATAGCCATTTAAAGTTTACATTCAGTAGCTTTTAGTATATTGACAGAGTTTTGCAACTATCACTTGATCTAATTTTGGGACATTTTCATAACCTTGTAAAGAAACCCCAGACTCACTAACCATCTCTTCCTATTTTCCTCCCCATTCCCCCACCCAGCCATAGGTATGCCTATTCTTGTTTTCTTTTTATCTTTAGGAATATACAACTTCCTTGTTTGTTTTAAATCAGATTATAAAGCAAACCAACGTCTACTGCAGACTATATATATTAAAATTTATTGGCAATGTAGAGACATACATTCTTTCTTGTATATATTATCAAAGGTCCTTAGACATTTGTTTAGACAGACTCCAAGTTTAATCTGTAGAGGAAATAAATAAACCTAAATAGATGAGGTTAAGAATTGTTTTGTGATTCTTCAGAACAGTAAAAAGTCCCTCTAGACCTTCTTGGCAGATTTTATATTATAGAAATCAACAGTTTTTGGTTTTCCTTATCAGTTCTGGTAGATAACCTTATTTCCTAGGCTGTGTGTGAAAAACACAGCTATAAAACACATGTACCTAAAATAGTATTTTGAACCTGTTGGATTTTAAGCAGAGAAGTGACGTGATCTGACTTACATTTTAGAACGAGTCTTCTGGGAACTGTGTTAAGAATGAAGTTACAGAGGAGGGCAGTGGTGGCAGGGAGACCAGTAAGGAAATGATTGTAGTCATCGAGAGAAAACGGCGGCTTGGAAGGTGCACATAGTGGAGGTAGTGGAGAAATGCCTGGGTCCTGGATCTGTTCTGAAGGAGTAGTCAGTAGGGTAGGTAATAGAGCATAAGAGAAAGATAAAAATCTGGAAAAAGGATTACTTCACAGATTTTGATCTAAGCAATTGATAGTTGGAATTGATTGCTTGTCTTAAGAAATTTTAAATTCTGATATGGTCAAATTTACAGCATTTCCTTTTGTCATCTTTTAGAGTTTTGTTTAAAAAGTTCTGTAGTTCGTATTTTCTTTGAATATTTTTTGTTCTGTTTAGTTTTTTGCATTCAGTTTTTTAAAAAATACGAAACTATTTGCAATTTACTTTTGTGTATGATATGAGATTATCTAAATTCCTTTGCCCACCCCCACCCCATGCATACCTGCATAGCCAATAGTCCCAATCCAAAACATTTATTTTCTACTTTTCCCTCTGATTTCAAAGATGTCATTTTATCATGTACTACATTTTCTTGTATACATGCATCTGTTTTAGAACCTGTGTTCAGTTATGTGAGCCTATTTGTAAGCCATTACCTCATTGTTTTAATTCCTGTGGCTTTGTAACATATCTTTATTCTACTGTTCTACTTTTTCAAAATTGTCTTGGTTGATCTTTTACATATTGAATCAGCTACTAGTGTTGCATGCAAAATTTATTAATTTCTCATTGAGTTCACTTCATATGGATTAATTTTCAAAAAATTTAACACATTTATAATGATTCTTCCCATATAAGAACAATTATTTCTCTCTACTAAGGTCTTGTTTTATGTCCTTTATTTAATCTTCCTCAAGACCCTGAACATTTCTAATTTGATTGATTCTCAGATATTCATAGTTACTGTTGTGAATAGATTTATTTTCTTTTACTTTATGAATTTGTTGACGATATAGAGAGAAGCTGTTGCTTTTTTATGTTGCTCTTGTATTTGGCCATCTTGCTGTACTGTCTTATTATTTTAGTAATTTGTTGATTTTTCTAGAGGTTTTTTTCATATAGATCTGTTACTTTTATATCTTACTGCATTGCTTACACCTTTAGGATATGTAGAATATTAGAGGTGAGAGTAGGAATCACTTATGTTAAAAACCACTGTGAGATATCAATTTTTTGTCTTTTTTTAAAGCCATAACTGTGCTTCTTTGTACATGAGATGCAAAAGTATTCTCATATACTTTTAATGGAAATATAAATGAATGTAGCTCTTTATATGAGGAGGGATCCAAAATCCCCCAGAATTTACTTATAGACTATTGAGTATTTATTCTTACATGTTCAAACTTTAGTCACCTTTAGAGTACTCTCCATTTGATGCAGTACACCTATTGAGATGCTATTTGAGTGGTTTTTTCCCCACTGCTCCAAACAGTTTTTGAGCTCATCAATTTTGATGCCTTTTAGTGCTTCTGCCATTTTTTGTTTCACCTCTTCCTCATCAGCAAAACATTTCCCTTTGAGGGCCTTTGTCATCTGGGGAAACAAAAAAAGAAAAGTTGCTCAGGGCAAGATCAGGTGAGTAGGAAGAGTGGGACACATGGATTGTGCCGGTTTTTGCTCAAAAGGTGCTGAATGCTCAGTGCTTTGTGGGCAGGTGTATTTGTAAATCATCCATCATGAAATGGGCAAACACATTGAAAGGATCTTCAAAAAAAAAATTCACTGAAGCTGAATGCAACATCTCACAACAACGCCAGCTGGTACACTGATACAGATGGGTTCCTAGAACACTCATCTAGTGAGCAAAGCCTGTACTACAAATGGCCTGCCTTCCAGAAGATAATTCCAGTTTTTTGGAGGGTTCCCCCCTCATATATTATAATAGGTATATAGAGTAGGGCAAAAGTGTGTTTACAGTTCATATGGAAAAATAATACAATAAATAATAATATAAGAATGAACTCTGTGTTTTGTGTACTCACAATTGTAAACCTTTTTATTCTACCCTGTATAATTATAATTATAATTTTGTAGTCTGTATAGAATGTCTTAGGAGTGTCTCACATCCGTTGACCTAGTCATCTCACTTCTAGGATGTTTTCCCTTGAAGGTAATAAGGAAAAATGAGAAAGAACAGAAACGGAATTGTTTACAGAGTAGAATTGTATCATTATAAAAATGCACAGAACAAAGGTTAGAAGCAAATACACCAAAATGATGATAGTGGTAATATATGATGGTTTTATTTGCTCCTTGTACTTTTCTATGGTGAGCATGCATTGTTATTAAAATCATAAGAAAAAAAACTTAAAGTATATACCTAACTGTAATACTAAGCTATATTTACCTTCTTCAAATAACTGGAAAGGGAGAAATCTTAGCCTACTGTTCCATTAATAAGTGGTAAGTTTAATTGTCATTTTTTAAAGAGTTTACTTTGTAATACTCTTAAAAAATTGTGAAATTGGCTTAACACATGCTGTAGGATAAATCTGATGTCTGAGAGAAAAGAAACACAGTGGTTTCAGGGGCAGGTTGTGGTCTGTACTTTTGGTGTGTGCTTCTAAATGATCTGAATTCCAGTTTATGAAGCAGGAGAGGATTGTGATTGTGGTTAAGTGTCCACTTACTCTGTTTCTAACTATCTTTTCATCCATTTAACATGTGTTTTGCAAAACAGGAATCATCTAGTATTCCTGTGATCTATTGTTGGCATACTTTTGTAATAAAGCTGCTGTGTTTACATGCGTTTTCGGTTACCATTCATTTTATTTAAGAGTCATTCATTGAGTAGTACTTTCAGTCTGCTAGGAATTTTGATAGCCAAAGGACATAAAACCACACAGAGGTCCTATGTCCTGAACAGCTTTTCTTAGAAATAATTCGTTATTAAAGTTGTGGTGGAATAAGGTGGTATCTGATTAGAGAAGCCAGAATTACCAGATTCTAACTCAGCCAATCCCTGAGGTCTCACATGGAGCTAAGTGTGTTGAAATTCAAGGCAGAGTAATACTTCATTGGTTTAGGTATAGGCCTCCTTCAGTATCCAGAGAACTAGATGATTCTAGTGTCTTCCTTAAAGTAATTAAATCTGCTTTCTCTTCTTCCTCTAAACTTAAATACAAGTCTCAAATCTGACTGCTGTGTTGAGGCAAAAGACCACACCAGCTAGTGCTAAAGAAAAATGTGCAAGAAATAAAGAGTTCTTCCCAAACACTCATCGAGATTTTCTTGAGTATCTAGCAGTCTAATATGCCACCTACCAACCAACTGCCCACCATTACCCTTGGCCCAGTTTCTATACTTGAAAAACGGGAACAGAAGAAAAGGAGAAAGAAATAAGAAAGAATGGCTTGGTTGCTCCAAATAGCCTTGTAGTATTTTTGTTTAAACCTCTGACAGCATGGAAGGATAACGTTACATTACCTAGAAATTCGCATTATCTGTTAAGTTATGTTTTAAAAGTTTCAGTGTGGTAACAGAGAGGTTAGAAGCCAGAGTTTCAGAAGAGATTAATAACTAACTTTTTCTCCAGATATTTCAATAATAAAAGTGTTGTGTAACTATAAATACATAGTTTGTTTCTGTAGTGATTTATCTTCTCCATTATTACCAGCACTATTATTGGCACAGATTCTAACATCTTTAGCAACAATTATTACTTGACAAATTAAACACAAAGTCATTTCAACAAACCAACTATTTTTCATATTGTCACAACTTTTTCCTGTGTTTAGTTTGTATTATAGGTTTTACTCTCCTCATTGAATTAGAATGAGTAGTGGTCTCAGTAATACAAATGTAATCATGTAGTTAAAAAGTCATGTATGTCCTATTAAAATCCTATTAAAAATTTCACTTTAGGAGAAATTCCTATAATAATTTTAGCTCAACACAGTGACAGCCTCCATTACCGCAGGGGCCAATCATTTGTTTAGAAGTATCTTTTTAAAAGTTTTTATTTATATATTTTTAGAGAAAAGGAAGGGAGGGAGAAAGAGAAGGAGAGAAATATCCATTGGTTGCCTCTTGCACACCTCCAATTGGGAGACCTGACCCTCAACCCAGGCATGTGACCCAACCAGGAATCGAACCAGTGACCTTTCGGTGTTCAGAACGACTCCCAACCCACCAAGCCACACCAGTTAGGGACACTCATAATTGTTAACGTACCCAAGTAATACACTTTTCGGAATGGAAAATGAAGGGAGGTTTATATAGATCCTCAAACACAACAATAAAATAAAATATGTCAGACATTTAATAAAGTAAGCATAAAAATGATGGTTACTGTTGTTGAGGCGAATGAAGGGGAGTTGAGAATGACTTCCAGGTTTTCTATTTTGGGCAGTGAGAAAGAGCTAGTTTCAGAGAGTGGGAAACCTGTTGAATCCTAGACAGATTACCTGTGAAAAATCTTGGTAGAAATGTTCTGTGGTAGATGTCAAAGAAGGGTATGACTCTCATGAGGGGTATTTGAGCACAAGGGACAGATTTGGAAGACAGCTGTTTACATACACATGGTAGTAATAAAAGTTACGCAAGTGGATGAGCTAACCCGAGGAGAGCGGTAGGATAAAGGAAGTCAAACCCTGAGGAGTAGCTTGTATGGGTGTGGTTAGAGAAGGAAGAGGAATACCAGTGGTGAGTAGCATCCAAGAAATACAAGGAAGAGAGTGTATCAGGAAGAGGGTGAGATTAGCAGCTCCAGGTGCTCCAGAGAGGTAAATAAGGTCAGAGGGAAGAGTATGTTTCGGTTTACTGACAAAGAATTGTTAGTTCTCTCAAATTACAGTAGTTTGAGGAGAGAATGGGACATGAGTAAGGGTAACCAGTATAGATAAATCTTTTTAAGAATGTGACTTAAATTTATGTTTAAATGATGATAGGAGCTAATAGAGAAGAAGGGATTTTCTGAAAATGTAGGGAGTTAGTGAATTTTCAAGGAGGACAGAATGGTCAGTGGTGTCAAATGCTGCAGAGCACTCCTGTAATGGTCGTTGAGAGAATGACGTTGGATTTGGTCATTAGGAGGAAGTCCATGAAACAGGAGGGAAGTCTTTGAGGTGGAGTCCTTTGAATGCCAGACTTCAGTCAATGGGGAATGATGGAAAGTAATTGCGCATGGAAGTGATATGATTAGAACAGCATTTAAACATTTTTTTCCCCCTGGCAGCAGTTTGAAGGATGAGATAGGTAGCCTGAGTCTTAGGTTAGTAGAGGCACTAAGTAATGACAACCCAGACCAGGGTGATGGTCCTGACTGACAACAGAAAGTTAAGATGGGAGCAAGAACTACTCTGCTGTTATGTCCCTTTTAACTTGGCTATCACATGGATATAATTCATGAGTAAAGGAGAAGTAAGCTAAAATTTGACTTTTTAAGGTTTTGAATGTAAGGAGAATGAGGAGAATGGTAGTAACATTTACCAAAATGGAAACATTAGTAGAGGCAAGATTTGAAGATGAATTCATGTTTAAACTTTCCTTTATTAAGCTTATGTTATCGAATAGCTACTGTAAGGTAGACGCTGTTCCACATGCTGGAGATCCAGCAGTGAACACAACAGGCAGCATCTCTGTGTTCATGGCACTCAACATTCAGAAGTGAGGTGAAGGTGGAAAAAATAATAAAAGACAATTTAAGGCAAGTAATACAAACCTTGGTGATGATACAGAAATGGACAGAGGGGAACCATTTTAGGTGATGTGGTCAGGAATTGGCATTTCTAAAGAGGGGAGATTTGAACTGAGACTAGAATATTACTGAAAAGTCAGCTCTGCAAAGATTTGGGTGCAAAGGTATCCCCACCTAGACTGGAGAGTGTACGCAGAGACCCTAGGAAGGGAATGAGCTTAATGTGTTTGAGTGCCAGAATAAAAGCTCTGTGTGCCAGCAGCACAGTGAGCGAGGGAAAGACTAACGTGCGATGAGGTCTCAGAGGTTGGTAGAGTTTAACGTGTGCCAGCAGGGCATTGGAGGTCTTGGTAAGGAGTTTGGTGGTAGCAGTAGAAATAAAAGTAGTATGGAGGTATGTTGAACTTGAACTGTCTGGGGCATCTAGGTGAAGAAATCAAGAGAGTTAGTTGTCAGGCTTAAATATATAAATTCAGATATGATTTGCTTAGTATTATTCATCGAAATAACTTCCCAAGTTGTCTAGGTATTGGACAAATAAACGCTTAGGGTGTGGAGGCTCGAGGTGGTCAATGGAGCTGAGGGGAATGAATAGCCGGGGATCCCCAGCAGTTTTTTCACATAGTGAAAGGTATTTTAGATATCATTGCAACCTGAAAGGAATGACCAATTGTTGTATGAGCAGTAGCTGGAAAATTTTTCTAGCCGGAAATATCTCATGACTTCTTTAGGGGATGTAAAGAATACTTGCCAACTTAAAATACATGTGACTCTATAGGGACTAAGCTATAAAGACTGTGTAATAGTGCTGGTTCAGACAAAACTCCTGATTCCAGCAATGCATTTTTGCTGTAAACAGGGAGCATATGTATCCCTGTGCTTCCAGATACACAGGCAGTTTGAATAGTTTGCTTAGCCTTGGTCATCCTTAAACTAAGGAATCTGGTTTTACTCGATATGTAAGTTAACATGTGCTCAAAAGCTACAATGAGGTAATAATAATTATACTTCAGATTTATGTATTGCTTTACGATTTACAAGCCCTTTACCCATTAGGAATCAACTTGATCTTCATGAGCAACTCTGTAAAGCAGATAGGGGATAGGAATTTTAGGGAGGTCAGCATTGTTTGAGTTGAGGAAACTGAGGATCTTTAGATACAGTCACCAAAGGGGACATGAATTTACAACTTCCGGCATTGCTTGCATTGCTTTACCTATCTCACCATGTTAATTCAAAGGTGGACAAAAATTTAAACTTTAATAGAACTAAAATGTATATCTTTACTAAAACAGTGACAAAATATGTATTTTTTTATTTGTGTTGTAATCAGTGCTACCAAAGGTTTCAGGTGTTGTGCATATACACAGGAGGGTGAGATTGACTTTTGGCTGGCAGAGAGAGGGGTTTGATTTTGTTTAGAAAACGTGTGCTGTTTTCCCACTTGCTAAAATTTGTCTTTTCTTTGTTGCTGTGTATGGTTAAAGTACTATATATGCAGCTTTAAAATTAGCCGTTTTATTTTATATCCAGCACTCACATGTTTATTTCTGCTAATAATAGCTAACATGTAATGAACAACTCTGTGCTGGGCACTGTGATACGGGGTTTATAAAAATTAACTTTTTTAATTCTTATATCAACTCTCTGAGGTGGGAGCATCCCTTTATAAATAGGTGTTTTCTTTTTGGTCCATTCATGTACTTTCTATTTTCACGGTTGATGGGGAGAAAGTAGACTGTTCAAAAAAAGGATAATTATAAGGCAAACTCACGTGCAAATAAGGATCAATTTAAGCCATGTAAATAGCTATTATTTTTCATATTATATATTGTTTACTATATTTTTCTCCAAGTGAAGAAACCAAATTGATAGAAGTGCTAACCTGAGAGGTGAAGTGTAAGCTGTATAAAATGAGTAAAAAAGTAATGATATTCTGAATGTCTGTTTTATGATTATAATAACAATACGTAATAGACATGGGTGGTTTTGCATTTTGCAAAGCAATTTAACTTCGTGTGTGTAAAAAACATCTCACCAATAAAGAAATGTTTGCTTAATTTGAAGTATTTAGGAATGAGAGGTGTTCATAAAACTTAATCTTTTTAGTTACTTTTCATTCATTTTCTTGGAGTGAAATATGTTGCTTACTGTGGAAATACTAATAATGCTTTGTATTTATATAGCATCTTTCATCTGAGGATTTCAAAGTGCTTTTCAAATAATGTCTCATGAATCCTCACAACACTTCAGTGAGGTAGGTAGGTGGCCAGTTATTACTATCTTCATTTTACAGATGGAGAAATTAAGCCACAAGATGTTTAAATGATTTACGTATGGAGATGTACCAACCAGATACAGAAGCAACCAGAGCTACTAAAGTAAAAATAATTATATTTTAGATGGATTGGCGTAGTATAAGTCATTAACCCCTTTGCTTTTGTACTTTACATAGATTATCTATTAAAACAAATATGGTTAGCTTTATAATGTTCACATTAAAATTAGTGCTTTCTTGAAGAGTAGAAAACATTATAATACTCTTTTTCTCCCTATTTTTAGGTCAGCAGCAAGGACAAGATGGAGTCAAAGTCCAACAAGCTACAATAGCTCCTGTAACTGTAGCAGTTGGAGGAATTGCTAATGCCACGATAGGTGCTGTTAGTCCTGACCAACTCACACAAGTGCATTTGCAGCAAGGCCAGCAAGCTTCTGATCAAGAGGTACAGCCTGGCAAGAGGCTTCGAAGAGTTGCCTGTTCCTGTCCTAACTGTAGGGAAGGAGAAGGAAGGTAAATGCTCGATTACCAACTCTCTCTCCAGAAGGTATATAAAATAGTTAAAACCAAGCCACTGGTTGGGTACTTAGATCATTAGAACATCACTTGCCTTTTTAGTCTAGAAGTTGAGATAGAGTATTGTCACGAAGGGGATTAAATTGAGCTATTCTAGGAACGGTTCTCCACCTTGTACCTTATACTTTTTTTGCAATTGTTTACTTTTTTCATTTAACATGTAAAAGTTTAAACTTTACAGACGTAAAACTCACCATACGATTCAGTCATTTAAAGTGTACATTTCAGTAGTTTTTAATATATTTACAGAGTGGTGTATCCATCACCACAATCAATTTCGCACATTTTGTCACCCTCAAAAGAAACCCTGTATTCTTAACCATCACCCCCTCATTACCAAGTCTCCTAGCTCTAGGCAACCTCTGAAAACCGTTTCTGTCTTTATAGATTTGCCTATTCTAAATATTCACATAATGGAATCATATAATATGTGGTCTTTTGTGACTGGTTTTATTCACATAGCATGTTTTGAAAGTTTTTTCTGTATTATAGCATGCATTAGCACTTTTTTTTTTTTATGAACAAAAATATTCTGTTGTATATCTATACAGTATTTTACTTACCCATTCATTAGTTGATGGACATTTGGCATTTTCCACCTGTTGGCTATTATACTGCTATAAACATTCTTATACAACTTTTTGTGAGGTCATATGTTTTCATTCCCTTAGGCATATACCTAGGATTGGAATTAGTGGTTCATCATGGTGACTCTAGATCTGTTTGAGAAAGTGCCAGATGTTTTCCAATGTGGCTGTGTTATTTTATGTTCCCACCAGCCATGTATGAGGGTTCATAATGTAGAGCACTACATTATTGCCAACACTTGTTATAATCTGACTTTTTGATCATCTCTATCCTAGTGGGTATGAAGTGGTACCTCATTGTAGTTTTGATTTGTATTTCTCTGATGACTAATGGGAGTAGGGGGGGTCAAACTCATTTTCACCAGGGGCCACATGGGCCTCGCAGTTGCCTTCAAAGGACCAAATGTAATTTTTGGACTGTAAAATGTAACTACACCTTAACGAGGGGTAAGGAGCTCGGCACTGCCACCGGGTAGAAACAAGGTGGAAGGCCGAATTCAGCCCTCATCTGGCCCGCGGGCCTTGTGTTTGCCACCTGTGACATAGAGCATGTTTCACGTACTTGGTGGCAATTTGTGTATCTTTTTGGAGATATATCTATTAATATCTTTTGTCCGTTTTATTTCTTTTTATTATTGAGGTTCTTTATTCTGGTACAGGTCCCTTATCAGATACGTGCTTTGCACATATTTTCTCCCAGTCTGTAGGTTGTCTTCTCTCCTTTGAAACACTGAAGTTTTTATTTTGATGAAGTTTAGCCTTTTCTTTGGTTACTTCATTTTTTGGTGTTGTATCCAACAATTAATTACCAAATCTGAGGTCACGAAGATTCCTAGTTTTCTTGATTTTGTAGCTTTTGCTCTTGCATTTAGGTCTTTGATCAATTTGGGCTTAATTTTTTTTATATGGTGTAAGATAAAGGTTCATGCAACACCATTCTTGAAAAGACTGTCCTTTCCTCATGTACTGAATGGTCATGGCATTTTGGTCAAAAAGCAGTTGACCATGTATACATAGGTTTATTTCTGGATGATCAGTTCTATTTCATTGATTTATATGTTTCATTCTATGCCAATACCACCCTGTGTTGATTACTTCAGCTTTGTAGTAATTTGAAATTGGGAAGTGTGAGTCCTCTGACCTTGTTATGAATTTTCAGTGTTGCTTTGCCTCCATAGGGACACTTGCAATATGTGAATTTTAGAATCAGTTTGCTAGTTTCTATAAAGAAGGCAGAGGGGATTCTCAGGGGTGACACTGAATCTTTAGATCAGTGTTGCCCACTTAAGAGCATTAAGTCTTTGGATCCAAATACATGTTACTTGTTTTTGTGTTTATTTAGATCTTCTCTAATTTCTTTCAACATCGTTCTCTAGTTTTCAGTTTCAATTTTGTGCTTTTTTGTTAAACTTATTCCTGAATATTCTTGTTGGTGCTATTGTAAATGGAACAGTTTTCTTAATTGTTCATTGCAGATGTCTAGCAATACTGTTTATTTTTGTGCATCTTGATCCTGCAGCCTTGCTGGTCTCTTTCATTAGTTCTACTATCTTTTTAGTGGATTTCTTAGTGTTTTTCTGTATGTAAGATCCTGTCATCTGCAGATAGAGATGGTTTTATTTTGTCCTTTCCACCTTGACTTTTGTTTCTTTTTCATGCCTATGGTAATTGTTCTGTCCAGAACCTACAAGTGCAATGTTGAAATAAAGTGGACATCATTGTTTTATTCCTGATCTGAGGGGGAAAGCGGCCAGTCTTTTACCATTAAGTATAATATTAGCTCTGGGTTTTTCTTGTATGCCTTAAGTTAGGTTAAGAAAACACACTATTTCTACTATATTGAGTATTTTTTATCTTGAAAGGGTGTTGGATTATGTCAAATGCTTTCTCCAACTGTTGAGCTGATCATGGAGTTTTTGTGTTTTATTCTATCAATGTGGTATATTACATTAATTGATTAATGGATGTTAAAGTAGTTTTACATTCATAAGGTTAAATCCAACTTGGTTTATAATTATTTTATACATTGCTGGATTTGCTTTGCTAGTATTTTGTTCAAGATTTTTGCATCTAGGTTCATGACAGGTATATTGGTTTGTAGTTTATTGTAGTGAATGTCTTTGCTTTCATAGAATGAGTTGATAAGTGTTCCTTCCAGTTTTATTTTTGAAAGAGTTTGTTGAAAACTCTTTAAGAGAATTAACTGATGTTAATTCTTGAAATGTTTTGTGGAATTTGCTAGTGAAGCCCTGGGCTTTTCTTAAGGGTATTTTTTTGACTTCTAATTTAGTCTTTTTTCTTGTTATGGGTTTCTTTCATTTTGGTTAGCTGTTCTTAAGTCAGCTTTGGTACTTTGTGTCTTTCTAGGAATTTGTCCTTCTTATTTAAGTTATTTAAGCAATTGGCATGTAATTGTTCTTGTTTTATGAAAATAATCATTGAAATAGAAATTGAAATCTCCAACTGTTGTTGAATCATCTATTTGTCCCTTCATTTCTGTTAGTTTTTACTTGCTGTTTGGGGGCTCTCTCATAGATTGACCCATTTATCTTTATTAAATCAGTCTCTTAATCTGTAATTACATCTTTTGTTTTAAAGTTTGTTTTGTCTGACATTAATATCACTATTCCAGCTTTCTTGGGGTTGTTGTTGCCTTATCTATGTTTATCATTTTACTTTTCAGTCTCTTTGTATCTTTCAGTGCAAAGTGTGTCATCTGTAGACAGCATAGGGTTGGATCTGTTTTTCTAAAAGTTCAATCTGACAAAATCTGTCTTTGAATTGGATTGTATAGTTCATTCACATTTGATGTTACTGACATAGTTGAATTTACAACTGTCATTTTACTTTCTCTTTCTCATGTCTTATGCCATTTGCTCCTCTATTCCTTCTTTACTTTCTTTTGCATTAAGTGAATATAGCATTTTAACTTGTAATTAGCACTTTAACCTTATTAATGATTTTTAAAATTATATTATTTTGAGTTACTTCTTTCGTAGTTGTTCTAAGCCTTACCATATATATCTTAGTTTATGTTCACTTTAAAATTTATGGTAACTTAATTCCAGTGAGATATAGAAAAGTTACTACTATATAGGTCTATTACTTTTTTTTTTTTAAGTGGAGAGATGGGGAGTGAATATGTATAGCTTTTGCTATGTTAACAGTATCACTTCTAGTTTTCTTTATGTGTTCCTGTGGACTTGAGTTTCTGTCTGGGGTCATTACCTTACCCCAGTACAGGGTTGCTCTCATCCTCCCCCTTTGTGCTATTTTTGATAATATATGTAACAACGTATTTTTGGCAGATATATGTTACATGTGTTTCATTTCTATAATGTTATAGGCTTGACAGTACATTTTATACATATTTATAAAATTGCTTTTAAAATTTTTTTATTGATTGATCAAGCAGTAAAAATTGATTTTAGACAGAGGAAACAAGAGAGAGAATGAGAACACCATTGATTTGTTGTTTCACTTATTTATGCATTCATTAGTTGATTCTTGTAGGTGCCCTGACCAGGGATTGAACCCACAACCTTGGCGTATTGGGGTGATCCTCTGAGCTATGTGGCCAGGGCCTAAAATTGCTTTTAAAATAAATTAAGAGGTGAAATATGAAGTTATACTGCCCTTTATTATTACATATTTATCAGTGCTGACCCTCTTTTGTTTCTTTGTGTGCAATAGAGTTACTTTTTGGGTTCACTTGCTTTCAGCCCGAACGCATTTCTTTAGTATTTCTTGCACAGCAAGTCTGCAAGCCCCGAAACTCAGTTTTTGTTTATCTGGAACAAAGTTTATTTTGTTTATTTCACCTTCAATTTTGAAAGATAGCTTTGCTGAATATACGATTCTTTTTGAGTTTTTTTTTCCTTTGAGTACTTTGAATATGTTTTCCCACTGCCTTCTGAACTCCTGTTTCTGTTGATAAATCAGCCTTTAATCTTTGTGGGGTTCCCTTGTAAGTGATGAGTCATTTTTCTCCTGCTGCTTTCAAGATTTTTGACCTTATCTTGGGTTTCAAGATTTTTAGTATAAAATATCTATTTGTGGATTTCTGTGTTTATCCTACTTGGAGTTTATTGAGCTTCCTGCATGTGTAGATTGATGTTTTTCAATAAGTTTTCACCGTTGATTCTTTGAATATTATTTTCTGCTTACTCTCCTCCTCTCTCCTTCCCTTACCCCTCCTCTCCCTCCACTCCTCCCCCCTGTTCTGCCCACCCCTACTGTATGTTGGTGTCCGCATTTCTGTGGCACTGTGGGACTGTTAATTTTTCCTTGTTCTTTTTCTTACTTGTTTTTGGATTACACAATCTCTATTGATCTATGTTCAACTTCTCTATTTCTTCTCTTGAGTTCCTCTAGTGAATTTTTCATTTCAGTTGTACTTTTCATCTCCAGAATTTCCTATTGTTTTTTAAAAGATCATTTCTCTTTATCGATATTCTCTGTTTGATGTCACATTGTCATTATGCTCCTTTAATCATGGTGACCATTAGTTCTTTCAGCCTATTTATAGTGGCTACTTTGAAGTCTTAAGTCTGGTTGCTGTCACAGGTAATTTCTCTTCCCTGATTTGTGGGGTATATGGGTTATACTTTCTTGTTTTGTTTTTGTTTTCTGACTTTTGGCATGTCTCAAATTTTTGTTGGAAACTGGAGTGTTTGGCTAATACTTTGTAACAACCCTTAGTCCTGCCCCTGTCCTCCCCTTCCCCCAGCTTATCACTGTTTACTTACTTATTTAGGGACTGGCTGGGTTATTTTAGAAATGCCTCCTGGCACCTTGGGAAGTATTTTGCTCCTCAGTGGATGCAGACTGGAGTATTCTGATGGTGACTCAGGGATGACAGTGGTTTTGGCTGGGATCTTTTTTATTCTTTTTCCCTCACCACACCCAGCTATTAAGCTCCACTAATTGCCAGCTGATTGCTCTATTGTTTTCAACAATGCCCTGGAGCATACATCTCTCCATCATCTGAAGCCATCAGATTCCTTTAAAGTCACTAGGTCTGTGTTGGACATGTATTCTGATTTTGGAGGACCCCCCAGCTTGCCTCTTTTCTGGCTTCTCTCAGGCAACCTAGACAGCCTCCAGTGTGGCGAATCTATTTGTCTATCCCTGTTACCTTTTGCAACAATCTCCACTGTGTTTAAGAAACCCCTGAGGCTAAAACATCTTCATACTTTGTTGCAAATGTTTGAGAGTCAGTTTTGAGGGGGAAGAGATCTGGAGTTTTCTTTTTATAGTATGCTCTCCCCGGGCCTAAATCTCTGTGTCATAGCTTTTGAACTGGGAGTTGAGACCGTGAGTAGCGCCTTTCTCTCTCAGTGGCATTCTTGCTCTGGACCACCCTGGAGGAGGAGTTGTCTTGAGTCAAACATTAAATACATTGAGGCACATAATCACACACACACAAAATCTCTTGAAGTTTTAAGTAAATTTACAGTTTTGTGTTGGGCCTCATTCAAAGCCATCCTGTGCCATATTCGGGCCATGGACTGTGGGTTGGACACCCCTACAGGAGCTGAGTGCTCGTGGACAGGAGGGCATCAGTAGCCTCAGGTTTTCTTGGCTTGCCTCTCCTGGCTTGGGACTTCTGATTCACATGCTACTGCTGAGCTGGGTCAAGAGTGACCTGGACTGCAGGGTTCTTCTTTTACCCTATCCAAGGTAGAGTCTGTGTCGTTGGCATTGAGTGGAAGAAGGGAGTTCCCTGCCTGTCAGCCACACTCACCTGGAGTTTAGTCTCAGCAACAGGTAGCTGGGGGTAGCATGACCCTTGTAAGGAGATAACCCTCGACTAGAAGGTGGGAGGACAGGACCCTGTTCTTGGCTGCACCAGACTGTAGTGTTTCTAACTGAAGGGAAGTGAGGTGGAAGGGAGAAGGAAAGAGCGAGTGTCTTGGTTCAAATAACCACATTCTCTCACTGTTCACATCAGATTCTTTGCTTTTTATAAGTACATATTTGCTATGTATTCCTAAAGCCAATTCCAGAGACTACAAATGGTATTTTTTTGTTTATTTTTTCTATAATTTCATCAGTTTCACTGGGGGGGTAGGTTCCCCATGGAGCTCATCACATTGTTTACTGGAATTGAAACCCTGAACCTTACACTCTTCAATGGGGAATATGGCCCTTTGCTGCTTTAGAGAAGAATACTCAAGTGTTTGTGTGACTTAGAGATTGAAAGATTGGCCCCTCCAGGGAAGAGCCTGCTCAGAGATAAACGTGAAGTCCAATGCAGAGCATAAGCTCTCTGAAATGAACGTGTTTTCCATGGCATTTTTCAGTTTAGTATATAACTCTGGGTTGGGGTTTTTTTCCAATTAAAATTTTTCTGATTTTTAACTACAGTTACAACATAATGATTTTTAAAACCCATTCAGAAAAGCATCGTTTAATTATCTTTCACTTTTCCATAATTATAAGCTTGGTGTTTGGAAGTGTAATTAATGTTTGTTTTTTGTTTTTATTAGAGGCAGTAATGAACCAGGAAAAAAGAAACAGCATATTTGTCATATTGAAGGATGTGGAAAAGTTTATGGCAAAACATCTCACCTACGAGCACATCTTCGCTGGCATACTGGGGAAAGGCCTTTTGTGTGCAACTGGATGTTTTGTGGCAAAAGATTCACAAGGAGTGATGAGCTTCAGAGACACAGAAGGACCCACACAGGTTAGTTTATTTTTGGACTTACATTTTCTACTTATTTTTTCAGTGCTCAGATGAAAACTTTAGTGATAGTTAGCTATCAGATTCGAAATATGGAAATTCAAGAGCATTCACTTTAACAATTATATGGAAGATGTTTGAGAGCAAAATTCTTTACTTCATATTTTATTCTATTTTTTGTAAGCTCTATCAGCATAATTACATGACTTAAAATTTATCTCATTTGCTTACCTTGTAGTCTTAGTAAGATGAATTCCAATATGGTTTTTTTTTTTAGTATTTAGATGAAAATAGAGTTGAATTAAGATTATTGGTGATTTTGGTTGGTTTTTATTTTTTTACAATCCAGAAAACTAAAATTATCCAGAATAATAGTGATACCCACCTAACTTACTCAGAATTGACAACTATCAATGTTATATGATTTTTTTAATAAAATAAATTGTATATAAAGTTAACATATCTTTGTCCTCCTACTTCTCAAGGACAGAAGCTACCATGAATTTAAAGTGTAAGTTTTTAGTACAGTATTAATACTCTTACATATATTGTTCATGGATATATGGTAAATATTGTTTTGTGTGTACTATGAAATTTTACGTAAATGATATATTACAGTATCAGAATTTCACTTAGTATGTTTTAGGACCTATCCAAGTTCATATATATATATGTGCATAATATATGTGTGTATTACAAGTGTATATTTCTTCTAACTGCTGTACAGGCTCTATCACGTGACTACTACACTGTATTAATCCATTTCCCATGCTGTTTAGGTTATTGCTAGTTTTTTGCTGTCACAGACTTTGCTGCTGTGTATGTGCAGTGAAGAAGTGTAAGAGGTAGAAATACTGGGTCACAGAGAAGCATATGCTTGATAACGCTAATGTCTCTCCGGTGGCTGTCACCACCCGCACTGCCCCAGCAGTGGTCGGAGTCCCGCTGCCGCGTGCTCACCAGTACTCAGTAGTGTCCGGCTTCGGAGGCTTTCGCCACTTTCAGACAAGTGCTCATTTTTTTAATTAGCAGTGTTTTCTTTTTATGCTGAGATGAGTGTCTTTTCATACATTTATTGGTCATTTTTATTTCTTTTTCTGTTGGTTATTTGCACGTTTCTTTTTGGTTTTTTCCTTTTTCTTACTGATTTATATATTGTAATTTCTCCATATACTGCTAGTCTTTTATCTTTGTGCTGTCTTGTCATTTGAAGTTTTATATTCTTATTCAGTCAAATATAAGAATTTATAAATAAAATTTTGTCGTGCTTTTCTTTAACAAAAAGTGTTCATAGAGTTTTAAAAAACATTTTTCTAATAGCTTTAAGGTGTTTTTTTTTTTAAGTATGGTCATTTATCAGTCTAGAATCTTTTTGATGATAGAATGAAATGGGGATATACTTTTACTTTTCCATGTAAAAAGATATTTCTTGAAGAGCCCACATTCTTTATTGACTTACAGTGAGTCTTCTTTCATATATTTATGTCCCCTTTAAGAGTGGCTCAATTTCTGGGTCCTCTGTTTTAAAGCTTTTGTTTATTTGCCAGTTTCTATACCAATATTATATCATTTTAATTACCAGTGGCTTTGTTAAATTTTGATATCTGGTAGGGCAATTTTTTTCCGTAGAACACTGACCGCCCCTCTCTATGTAGAACATGTCTGATAAATGAGATTTGGGACTCAATATTTAATTATTGAATGAATTAATAATTTGGATAAATTTTTTAGGTAAACTTTAACTTGTACCAAGGTACATGTATCAGCTACCACATATCAGATGCTTCAGATATTTTAACTCATTTGATTTGAGCAACAACACTGAGATACACATTAGCTTCATTTTACAGATTAGAAAATAGTTTCAGAAAAGAAAAATTGCTGTTAAATCTGTTAAAAGTGATAAGTATGATGAGCACGTTAAGTTAGTAACACAGATGAGTATATTGGTCAATCCCTTAATAAGCATTGTGCTAAAACTAAGAATTTAAATTTTTTAAAAAGTTTTAAGAGTTTTCTATATATTATTGCATTGGGGTTTCTAAGGCCACCTCAACATTCATATTGGAATATTTGTGAATAAAAATTCGTCCTATAACAATGTTGATTTCTGTTTTAGAAAAATATGAGAAGATGCAGTATTTCCAACCTGACTTCGCAGTGGGAGAGATTAGGGACGCCGAGAAAAATTGCTGCTTTCTCTAATTTGGAACCTCACATTGTGATTTCATAGTTTTGTTTGAGAAGCAGCGAGGTTCTGGAGTGCTTATCTATCACACATCCACATTCATACAAATATACAGAAGAGATTTATCCAAGGAGTTATATATGTGTGTCCTTTAAAACTAAAGCTTTAATGATTTGGGAGAATATCTGTTTTTTAATTATTCATACCATTATCATTTTCTACTAGCTTAAATCAGAACTGAATGTACTTTAAGGTTGCTTCCAGTGTTTTAAACATCTTAATACATTATATACAAAATTGTTTAATTAAATGTTATTTTGAAAAATGTTAAGCTGAAAATCTATATTTATTTTATTTTTAAAGATTTAATATTGTAACTTTTTTCTAAGTATTAAAGTTGTAAAGAATATGAAACTATATCTTTTGAGATAAGTAAATATTGAATGAATGTTTAATATGTTAAATTGAATCCCCTGACCGTTCATGTCAAGAACCATGTTTTATTTCATATCCAACCACTAACCTAAGTAGAAACACAGTACCTTACTATGAATTATTTTTATCCACTGCTGAAAATAATACAGATTTTTTTGCTTTTTGTAAAATAAAGTTTTAAAATATTTCCCAGTGATACATGCATGTGGTATTTAAACTTCAAATCATACAGAAGAGCTTGCAATGACTGTGTCCCACCCCTGTTCTGTTCCTCAGAGAAAATGATATTTAATCTTTTAACTACTTTTATATTTTTATTTTTCCTGTGATGGCTACCATGTACCTAAATAATGTTGTGCTTATAGTGTTATTGATATATCAATATTAGACACCATCTATTGACTTTTCACATCGAGGGTTAAGAATTTACCTCACTTTGCACCATCTGATGACATTCAAGTTTTCTTTTTTAACTGTGAGTGGGCCCAGCATTATCTGTGATACTCTGTTATCCTATCTGTTCATTTTTCATCTCTTTCACATCTTAACTTCTCTCACCTAAACTTTTACTGTTTCTCTTCTTTCATTTGATGTTAAAATGTTTGCATTCTTTTTCAATAAGCAGTGTCTCCTTTTTTATTACTAAATTTTTAATGCTGAAAATTAATAAATAATGATTATGACTATGTAATATACTGTGATTACATAGTTTCCTTGTGTGTGTTTTTTTTTTGTGAATTTTCTAATGACTTTTTCCCCTTTCATTGTTATTTTAACATTTTTGTTACTTCTACTTTTGAAGAATAGTATCAACTGCATCCATTTTCTCCACATTAGTGGAAGTCTCCAGCTTTCTGTTAAAATACTGAGTCCTGTCTAGGGCAGCTACACATCTGTAAACTTGAGACTTTGCTGCTTTTTTGGTTTGGATCTAGTGTTCTCAAGATCTCATTTCTTCATTTTTCTCAGTTTACTCCCTTGGTTGCTGGAAAACACTCTGGAATGCTTCCTATAAAGACGCACAGGGGAGCCCTGGCTGGTGTAGCTCAGGTTCAGTGGGTTGGGGCACATGCCTGGATTGCGGGCCGGGGCCCCAGTCGGGGGTGTGCAGGAGACACCCCGTTGATGCTTCTTTTGCACATTGATGTTTCCTTCCTTTCTCTCCTTCTCTCCCCCTCTCTAAAAATAAATAAATAAGTAAATTTTAAAAATGCACAGGAAAGTAAGTTTGTCTAAAAATGTCTTTCTTTTGCTTTTCCACTTAAATTGATGGTTTGGCTTTTACACAATTAGTTCTAGGTTGAAAATTATATTCATGCAAAACATTAACGGCACTGCTCTGTTATCTTCTTGCATGTTATACTAATAGGTCTGTTCTTTTTGTCTTGTGTTTTTGTAGGTGACCTGATTTCCCCTTCAACTGTTAAGAGCTTATTTATTCTTCTTATAACTTTTTATTTTAATGTTTTATACTTTTGTAAGAGTTACAAAGACAGTATAGAGAGTTCTTGTATACCCTTCACCTAGATTCTTCTAAAATTAACCTCTTTTATAACTATAATAACTTATAAAAAATTAACATTGGTACAATAGTATTATTAATTAAGCTACAGGCTTGACCACAGACATACTTTTTTGGCTCCAGGATTCAGCCCACATACCGCATTGCCTTTGTCTGTCACAGCTCTTTGGTCTCCTGCAGTTGGGGAGATTTCCTTATCCTTTCCTTGGCTTATCTGACCTTGACAAAATGGAACGTTAGTTATTTTGTAGACTATCCCTCAATTTGGATTTGTCTGATATTTTCTTATGATTATATTGAGCTTACGAACTGCTGTTGGGAAGAATATTGCAGATATTACCGCCTTCTCATCGCATCATATGAGAGAGTATGTGATGTCAGTATATCTTATATGTTAAAGACACTTAGTGTCTTTAACATATATGTCTTTTGGTATGCCAGTATGTGCATACTGGTTGGACTCCTCAGCTCTGGGTTCTCCCCCACACATTTTCACTACTTATCATTATCCCCTTTTTATTTCTTATTCTTTTTGGATTTTTATTAGGTATATGCCAGACTCCATATCTTGGGGTTTTTTTGTAAGTTTCTTACAACTTAACCTCCTTTTTGTCTTTTTTTCCTTTTTATTTTCTGTGAGATTCCTTGAACTTTAACTTCAAATATGTCTGTTTAATTTTTTTTCAGTTTCCATCTTGCTTTTTATCATTCTTTTTTATTGCATCCTGTACTCATTGTGTGGATTGCAGGGGCTTGCCAAAAGTCTCTTGAGTTTTCCAGCTAGAAAATTTTTAGTGGTTATGTTTCTCTAGAATATTTTTAGTCCACATCTTGCTTTTTCTGATATTGTAGGTTTTCCTGAATTATTCAGTGATCCTTGGCTTTTGTTCAAGTGCATGATAATGATGATTGATGAATATGTTTAAAGCGGAGGATTATGAGACTTTTATGAACTGGTGGCTTTTAGGCAGTTGGGTAGGGGCACTGTGTGTTATACTGCAAGACCCTTAATTACAAAGTACAGTAATATGTGGGGCCACATTTCTTTAAATACAAATCTTTCAATATTTTGCCTCAGTTTTTTGGTAGTAGGGTCAGTGTTCCAGGTATAGATTTTAATTTACTGTTTTATGCTTCATGCCTCCCTCTCACCATTTTAGGTCCCAGACTTGTACGGAGTTCTATGGAAGACAGATTGGCCCTCTTCTAGAATATCTTCTTTTCCTTGCTAGTCTTCATTGTAGTTTGCAGAAGTTTGATGCAGTTAAAATGTGTGTAACAATGTATAACACCAAGTGAGTTTCACAGGATTTTTTTTTTTTGCCTCCTTTGTCTACCAGCTTTGATCCGGTGGGCACTGACTAGCAGGGCTAGGCAGCAGACACTCTAGGAGAAAGCATGTATATCTAATCAGAGAACTAGGAGAGAGGGCCCTGTGCTCTGAGGTCAGCTCTGTTTGTAGGTTGCACTGAGGTAGTGGCAGCATAGGCACGGAAAAACCTGAAAAAAATACCTGCATCTCTGGCCAGGGTAACCAGGAAATGGGGGCCTTGTTTTGCAGCCAGTGTGAGGGGAATCACCATTGTTTTCCTCTCTGAAGGCTGTTGATAGCTGGTGGTACAAGGAGCCTTAGGAATTTAGGTTGTCTGGCCAGAGAAACCAGGAATGGGACATTTGGGGGTTGGAAAGCATGAGGGAAATCTTGGAGAGATTTGTAGAAGATCCGTCATTTCATGTGTATAACAAAGTAAGAGCTGCACATGCACAGAACAGACCCAAAGAACCATAGCCAAGGCCTTATGAACTGAGTTGTAAACCACCACCTGATTCCAGCATGTGCTGAGCAGACCCAAACAGTAAAACAAAGTCTTAAAAGTGAATTAATAGTAGAACTACTGCCCGAAGAAGGCATAATAATAACTTTTAGTCTGAACCTAAGTGGGTTGATGGCCTGCTAAAACAAAAACTTACCCTCTACAGGATTTTTAATGGGACCCAGAGAAAAGACATACTGGGTACGAGTAGTAACTGCTACCATTTGAAATGGAGAATATAGGAGAAGAATAAATACCTTAGAGAATGTATAGAGAATTGTCTGTTTCCCTTCAGTTCTTTCAGTTTTGCTTCTTGTAGTTTGGCACTCTGTTGTTAGGTGCGAATATATTCATAATTATTATATCTCCTGGATGGAGCATCTCTTTTATCACAATAAGTATCCTTTGTTTCCAGAAACAATTTTTTTTTAAAGATTTTATTTATTTTTAGAGAGAGGGGAAGGGAGGGAGAAAGAGAGGGAGAGAAACATCAGTGTGTGGTTGCCTCTTTTGTGCGTCTTACTAGGGACCTGGTCCATAGCCCAGGAATGTGCCCTGACTGGGAATCAAACCACCGAACCTTCGGTTCACAGGCAGATGGTCAGTTCACTGAGCCACACAAGCTGGGGCTCTCCTGTATTTTAATAGTCATGTAATATAGCATGGCATTCTCTTAATCTAGGCAAAGAAGCAAAAAAAAATTTTCTGTAGTCATTTTATTGAACCAGAATTGTTTGGGTTATTTTTTTGAGATTTTTCTTAGAGCAGCAGTTTTCAACCTTTTTCTCCTTACGGTGCACATAAGCTAATTACTAAAATTCTTCAGCACACCAAAAATATATATTTTTTGCCAGTCTATCCACCCCAGTATAATTTTGATTCATTCATACTAGATGGCTACTGTGTTGGTTGGGGGGGGGGGTATGTTTTTTTTTGTCTTATTTTGTTTTTTTACCATCTCAGGGGAAAGAGGTCTGTGCCCTTGACTGAAGTAGTCAAGTATTACATGTTATAAAAATTCTTCTGGCACACTAGAGTGCTGTGGCATACACATTGAAAATTGCTGTCTCAGAGAAATAAAATTTTTAATTTGTTCTTGTGCTTTGTGTACTTACAATGAAGATAATTTCACAGATCTTGAATTGTATACTATATCAACTATAATTTATTTTATTAGGCTTTTGATTTTTTCAAGGGTATATCTAAAATAACTATTGTTTTCTATTGCTGCCATAGAAAACTGCCACCAGTTTAGCAGCCTAAAACCACAAAGATTTACTGATTACAGTAGTAGCCTTATAGTATAGTTCTGTGTCAGGTATTGTGATCCTCCAACTTTGTTCTTTTTCAAGATTGCTGAGGCTATTCGTGGTCTCTTTTTGGTTCCATATAGGTTTTTTGGAATATTTGTTCTAGATCTGTGAAATATCCCATTGATGTTTAAATAGGAATTGGATTGAATCTATAGTTGCTTCAGGTAGTGTGAATATTTTAATGATGTTAATTCTTACAATCTGTGAACATGATGTACGCCTCCAGTTATTTGTGTCTTTTTCAGTTTCTTCCTTTAGTGCCCTGTCATTTTCTGAGTATAAGTGTTTTACCTCCTTGGTTAAATTTATTCCTAGGTACCTTGTTTTTTTTCTCCATTAGTAAATGGTTTTGTTACCACACAGACTTACTGCATCACAGTTTCTTTAAGTCAGAAGTTCAATGCTTGCATCTTACAAGGTTGAAATCAAGGTTTCAGCTGGGCCATATTCTTAACCAAAGGCTGTGGGGAAGAATTTGCTTCCCAAATAATTCACACTGTCAATCAAATTCAGCTTTTGTTGTTGTAGGATGTGGGTCCCTGTTTCCTTGCTGGCTGTCAGCTGGGGGCTGCTGTTTTTGCCCTGGGGGCTTCTAACATTCCTCTTGTACTTTCCATGGGGTCCCCTCCATGAACAGCAGGTTCAGCCCCTCTTGGCTGCTAATCTGGCTAATTTCTTCTGCACCTCTCTCCAACTCCAGCTGCAGGAAGCACTCTACTGTTAAGAGCTGGTGATTAGATCGGGTTCACCTGGCTGTTTTCGGTGTCAACCTGTATAACCTGAGCTAACATTCCTTTTTGCCATGTAATAAAACGTACTCACAAATTCTATGGATTAGTATGTGGACATATTAGGGGGGCCATTCTTCCTACCACCAGCAGACTAATAGCAACAGTTTTGATAATTAATTGCATTAATTTATCAACAGTATTAACCTCCTAATAATAATTATAAAATAATTAAAAAGATATTGCAGTATGTGTAATTAGTACAAGAATTTCTTACATCCCTGAGATAAAGTATAATGATAACGCTTGCTAAGAATAGATTTAGAAATTGACACCACAGAAAATACACTTCTCTGTAGAAAAAGGATACTAAACAAAAATGTCATTTCCCTAATGATAGTTTAATGGTACAACATAATTTACTTATTTTGAGATTCTAGCCAAATTTCATTGCATGAAATTAATTGAACACCCATACCACTTAGTAGTGGAGAGACTTGAAAGTCCACATACAAACCATATCACCATCCTTTCCTTGTTTTCTTACTGTTTGCCATGGAGTAGGTGGGGATTTCTTTCCTTCTTCTTCTTTTTTAAGATTTTAATATTTTTAGAGAGGGGACAGAAGGTAGAAAGAGAGGGAGAGAAACATCAATGTGTGGTTGCCTCTCACATGCCCCCTACCAGGGACCTGGCCCTCAACCCAGGCATGTGCCTTAGAGTGGGAACCGAACCGGCATCCTTTTTGTTGGCAGGCCATCACTCAATCCACTGAGTCCCACCAGCCAGGGTGGCTTTCTTTCTTAATGGAAGTTTAACTCTAACTCCTCACATGGTTGCAAATCACTGTCTCAAGATCATGGAAGCTTCTGAAAGTCAGAGATTCTCACTTGTTCATTTCTGTGTCACTAGTGCCTGGCACATCGCAAGTATTCTACAAATATTTGTTGAAAAATGACTGAGTTCATGAACATCACAGCTAACAAATATTTATTGAACAGCCACAATGTAGGTTGATCATCCAGTTGATTCAGTGCCTATACTGGGTGACATTGTGCCATCAGGCCATCACCACCTGATTTAGTTCTGGTTATTCTTGGCCATTGTTGCTATAAAAGAACAGCGGTCTCCAGTTGCACTGTGGTGATGTAGCATGAAAAGCCCAAACTAGAAATTGGGTGCTTCGAATCTTGCTCTGATATTAATAAGTTGTATGATTCCCAAGCAAATTAATTTTTGGAGCCTCAGTTTACCCATCAACAAAATGAAATGTCAAATAAGATCTTTAAGATTCTTTTCAGCTTTAAAATTTGTAAAGAGAATTTTTCTTTTGAAAACAAGTGGAAAACTTGAAAGGTAAAGGAGTTCAAAATTGATCCTAAAATTAAACCCTTAAAGTTCTTTTCATCCTTGTCTAGGTGTCAGCATTCGTAAATGCAAATCACTTTACCTTAGAGCTTGGCTGCTTTTACTTTTAATGTCTCTGAGAATTTTGTATAAACCATTTACTTATCCTTTTATTTAATTTTTCAAGACTGAAAAAGAAAAAAAGTTCAACGAGATACTGCAAATGCAATTTTTAAAAAAATAAAAGCAGATACATATAGAAGAGGGGAAAATATCTGACATGGACAAAGTTGAACCTATAGATTTTCTATTGGTAAGTCAATAGTAGGGCCAAGTAAAGAAGTCAGCTGAACTGAACTTTATTAACCAAGTTCTACTGTCAGACTGAGAAAACCTTTCATTCCCTTAAGTAACAATTCTAGAAGGAAGGACTGAAAATAGTAGTTGCTCCATTGTGAACATTACAATATACCAATTCACCAGTTTTTTTTTATGTGCCCCATCTGTTACACACAAAATTGAAATAGCTTTTTTTTCTTTTGTTAACATTGAGTTAGTTTTTATTCCATAATATAGAAGTAGATAGTTCCAGTAGAACTATCACATATTGAAGAGAACATTTTTAAGGATCACTTTGTATACCAGAACCTGACAGTCTTAGTCTTTGAGACCTAAAAACTCTGTTGGTTGAAATTGAGTATTTGCCTGACTCTCATTTTTGCCTTGTAAGGAAACTCAATACACTATTTAATTATTAACTGATTTTATTTGGAATAGTTCCAAGATATTTTCATGCCTTTAGGCATTGTAACCAAAACATAGACAGTAGTTTTTAAGGAAGAATAGATATGGGCCTTGAACATTATATATTATTATACCTGGAAGAGATTTTTGACATCATCTGTTAGACATTGTCTTTTTTTGTAGATGGAGAAACTGAAGTCCAGAGTGGTTATTTTACTTGATTCAGCTTTTATTTCCAGTTCTTAGCAACACCAGGACTTTAACTTGGGTCTTTTACTCCTAGTCACATGCTGTTTCTTCTGTACTGCACTGCTTGTTTGACAGCATTTTAAAATTAAAAAAGTATTTTGCAACTAGTCTAAAGTTACACAAAAGTATAGTATGACCAGAAGAGAATTTATTTAAAATTCTATTTCCGTTTAAGTAAAATTAATTACCATTTACTATTTTTCTGTTTAGGTGAAAAGAGATTTGAATGCCCAGAATGTTCTAAAAGGTTCATGCGGAGTGATCATCTCTCCAAACATGTCAAAACGCACCAGAATAAGAAAGGTGGTGGGACAGCTCTTGCCATTGTTACCTCGGGAGAACTGGACTCATCTGTCACAGAGGTGCTTGGCTCCCCAAGAATTGTCACAGTTGCAGCCATTTCTCAAGATTCAAACCCAGCAACTCCCAATGTTTCAGCCAACATGGAAGAATTCTGAGAAGTCATTTATAACAGAGACCTCTAGTGCTGCACTTAAGTTTACACACCTTTGAAAATCTGGAAGTGGGCTGGTCAAGTGGATTGCAGAGTAGGAAATCGTGTTTTCATTCTCAGCTTCTTTAAGTATTCCAAGGTTTTGAGTCAACATGTGAAATGTTGAAATTTTGAAAATACAGAAAAAAGCAAACTGATGTACTGGAAACAGATAGAGAAGTATTTCCTCCATTTTATAAGTTGTACTTACTTGGAAATTTGTCACATGTTTAAACTGAATCTTCCCCTCTCAGTATCATGTGTTAAAATGGTTAGAAAGACAGACCTCAGTAGTTTGCAGGCTGGACCTTAATTGGACTTACTTTCTTTGAAATACTTTGTTATAAATTCAGTCGGTAATAATTTATATGGATTTTTTTTCCTATAGCACAGAAAACAAGATAGTTAACTGATAATAGGGATGATACTTTATTTCCTTAGCTTGATTTTTGAAAATCAACTGAAAATAGTTTTGGCCGTCTTTTCTAAATATTAGAAATTCTTCAACAGTTGAATTAGATAAGTTCCAAAAAAGTAATCTGAGACGTATCTCAGATCTTTATTACCACTACATTGTAGTAGTGTGTATGCAGACAATCAGTGAAGTTTAATGACTTTCTCCATTTGGAGACACAAGAGGAACTTAGAGCTAAACCTTAGGTTAAATTTTAGAAAGAAACCTTAGGAAAATATGGGGGGGTGGGGGGAATGGTTAAAACAAAATTCATAATAGCTTCAGAAAAAATAAAATGAGGTAACTTAACATGTAAGGTTTTGAAGTTAGGACTGATTAAGTTCCTAACTCTGGGTTGTACCACAAAATTCATTTTAAATGTTTATATTGGAAATATTTGCATAGAGTATAAATCAATCTGTAGTTTCATATTCTGTAAATATGAGTTATGTTGACAATGCGCAAAATTCTTTATGCTTTGACTTGGTAGCCAAAGAAAGACTTATCATACTTTTTTAAGGCCAGCAGAAAATTATGTTGTAACTACACTATAATTTCCATTTTCCTCTCTACTAAAAATTAGCCAATCCCATTTTATATCTAGTACTGTGTTAGAAGGCTGATTAAGAATTTATAACACAGTAATGTCATTAGGTTATTATGCCAGTAACTGAATTTTCCCTAAGAAGACAGCCTAACAAATATGTAACAGGTATAATATTATGAAGCAAAAACTATTTTTTAAAAATCGGAATAATTTTTAGTTGAGTAAGTGATTAAAGAAAAAAATGTATTTCGTTGTTTATGCAAGGGTCTTATAGGAAAGATGGCCAAAAGTTTAATATGAAAAAATGTTTGGATTATATCAGTAGCTTAAATATTAGTAAGATATTTCATATTTTAAAAATGTATTTACTCAAAATTGTAATGGAATTGGAACTGACCATTTGAAAACTAAAGGTTTTAACTGCTTGGGTTATTTTATTAACATCTTTAGTTTTGGGGACTGTTTGAATATAGGTACATGTTTTCTTGTGCATTCTCTTTTATTTCAGGAAAAGTACTACTCATGCGAATTCTCTTCCAAAATTGTGATATTTCCTGTATTTTTGATGAAGGAGAAATACTGTAATGATCACTGTTTACACTGTGTACACTTTAGGCCAGCCCTTTGTAGCGTTATATAAAACTGAAGGTCTTTTGTGCTTTCAGTTTGTATAAAAAAGCTTTGAGATTAAAAGGTAAAAAAATTTTTACACTGTGGTTATAAATTTCAAGTTTCTTAAAGCTTTTGTAGACTTGTAACAAAGTCTTTAAATTTTAGTTGGATTTTGTAAATTGTTTTGTATATTTTATTTAATGTACTCTTAATAACTGATGTATCTGGCTTTAAAACATCAGAATCTGTTTGTTTTGTTTGGTACAGAGGAGCATTTGGTAGTGTTATTTTAATTTTATTATATAGGAGCTGAAACATCAAATATATATTTTATCTATCATTATGCTACACAATCAGTGCTATAAATTTTTTTATGCAAAGAAACTTTCTTAATGTTTGAATCATGTTTTCTCAGAGTGACAGTTTTTGTTGTTGATAATACCAAGTATGAGCTCTCTGCACCATTATTCCATGAACCAGTTTTAGTGCATACCTGTGTATGCTCTTCAGAAATGGAAGTTATTTTTTAATCAACAATGAGGCCTATTATAAATTTAACAAACTGAATCTGGATAGCTTTATAGCATATAAAATATATTAATTTGTGTTAGCAGGTGCACATTTCACCACTGAAATTAGAAATATTTTGACAGTCTGTTCTGCATACCATTCTGAATCCACTTTTCTGTCTTACAAGAATCGTAAATTTCAGTGTCCTTGATTTGACTCAGTGGGATATAGCTGTTATAAGTATTAGGGCACAGATGTGCAGTAGAGTCTTGTTTAATGGCATTTCACTGTTCATTCCCTTTGCCACTGTTATAAAACTTTTCTTTATTGTAATTATCAGTGCAAAGCTATGTATTTATCATGGTAGAACTCCAGTGTTAGAATAGTTTTTCCTTACAGTATACTTTCTTTGGTTAGGTTTGTGTATGTGTTGCTGATTACATTAGAACTTGATGTTAAGTCATTATTTATCACACTCATGAGAGCAGTAATAAAAGTGTGTAATCTAGGAGAAAAAGTTAATTTGTCAAACTTAGATAAGCATGATGTTTAGGTCCTATTTTTCAATTTTATAACTGTTTTATTGCAACAATATTTGTATTTAAGTCTTCATTTTAATGCCTTGTGGTGTTTTTTTATGCATGTCACTAAGTTGTCATCCCACATAAATTGATGTGCAGCATAGGGTATTAAATCTACATAATGATTTTAAAACAGAAATAGTTGATGGTAAAATGTAAATGTTTTGCAAAAATTCCTTATAAAAAGTTTTGTAGTAACATTTCACTTGTAAATTTTTTTTTGTAAGAAAAAGAAAATGAAAAAAAAGATTAATTCAGAAAAAAATCCTGTTTCCCATATCCTAGAATTTAGACAATTATTCTGCCAGCAAAGCCTCTGGGGCTGTAATTGACATTTTTACAGTGCTGATTTGTATAAAATTTGTTTTTTTTGTGGATTTGGAAATAAAATCATGTACAAGTTGTTGCCTGCAATAATAATTGCAAGTAACCTATAAAAATTCCCTTGAGTTTAACATGTTTCTTCATTTAATTATGTATACTGTAAAGCAGCAATAAATTTTTTGAACTATCAACCTTCTTATCACAATGAACACTGGGCAGTAAATGTTTCTCCCTAGAAAATGTGTTGGCAACTCTTGATAATTCCTGGTATTAAGATCTGGTCACCATTTCTCTGAACAGACTGCCCAAGAACACCAATGCAAATTTCATGTTAATTTGTAGCCATTGCTCTAGACATTTCTGGAAATTAAAATTTGATTTAGGGACTTTTTTTTACTTAAATATTTTAAAGCAATTAATGTTGGGAAGTTGTAGGAAGAGCTAAAAATGAAAACTAGTTAAAATACAGTTTAAGATCACAGAAACCCTGAGAAGCAAGGTGTGCCCAGAGATGCCGCCAAAGTCCATAAGCAAACGCTGTTGCCTTTTCATCGTGGGAGGAGCCCTGAGAATCTCATGAAGAACCTTGTTGACACGGTCTCTACATTATTGTAACAACTTCGGTTAAATCAGATTTCCAGGCCCCAGGCCAGATTAGACACAGCCAAGGGGGGCGATGGGATGTCAGGCAGCAGGGAAAGTACGCAGGCCCTGAAGACACTGAAGAGTCTTTAAATGTATGTGACTGCCAAACAAGACCCAGAAGGAGTTTTTCAAAAGGTGTGTGAAAACTGAAGACATATATTTTAATTACCTGAAAAGTCTGTGTTTGGAAGCATCCGGATGACACTGTGTAAAAGGAGGAATAAGGCAACTAGAAAGTTAACTTTTTTTTAATACAGTAAAGCCAGTTTGATTCTCGGAATCCTAGGAATCACATAAGCATGAACAAGACTGAGTCAGAGAACACCACAAAAGCAGCGCTCTCTGTGTCATCGGGGTTGTTGACGTAAAGTCAGTGGTGTAGGCGAGTTGAAGCTATGCTAAGAGTGACACGAGAACAAAGTGGTTTACAGTGCATAATGATAAGAAATCAGGAGAAAATAGTGTCACTTGTTTGCTATTTTTAGTTAAAAGTGCAGACACTTAAAGGGGTATAGAGACTTCAGGTAGGTGAGAACTGTGATACTGGATTCAGTACACTGAATCACGTAGTGCTGTGTTTACCGCTCAGACAGTAACACCTGTTGGCTACACACACAACCAACTTGTGATTGTGTAGTAGGGTTTTTAAGATGCGTTTTGGTTCTTTTAAGATTTGCTAATTAGTATATAGGCCTTAGGCTGTGTTCCTCTTAGTAGAACTTGGAAATGAAATAATGTATGTTTGGGTACCTGAGAGTAATCTCAAGTGCCCAGGAGTTTAAGAAAAGGAAGAAGGGAGGGAGGGAGGCGAACCTTGTAACCTTTATTTTTGTCTAAGGTAATAGTTTGTTAAATGCGAGGATAATTTTTCCTGGAAGAAAAGATGTTCCAATTAATATAGTTACTAGATTTCAGAATACTAATAAATACTCCAAATTTTCGTGTATGAAGAGGAAGAAAATCATTGTATATTACCTAGTGAGGTCAACTGGGAAAATTGAGTGACAGTCAACCAAAATTTTACACGACTTTATGTTTGAAATGTTCCATAGAAACAAAATATTTTACTATAATTTGTTTTTAAGGAAGGAGTATCTGTGTTTCCCCCCAATTAACTAATTCCTTTGCATAACTGATAATGTTTAAAATTTTGTTCAATGGAAACATAACAGTTTTTTCCCCTATATTTTAATAGAAGTAGGTGTGTATATATATATATATATATATATATATATATATATGCTATGTGTAACATTTTAGATATATATAAATATAACATTTGGGTTAGATAAGGAAATTTAAACTTCAAAATTTGTTTTTGAAGTTGCTGAAAAAAAACAGGAAATTACAGCTAGGCCCAAATGTGTACATATGACATATGATAAATTATAAAGATTTGTATCAGTAGTCTCCATAAAACTACATTTTTATCCAGCCCTCCTATTTCTGGACATTAATTTGCTACAGGACTTAGCAATGTCTAGTAGTTTGGTAGTTTCAGTTTCCACTCATTGAACAAATAATTATGTATGTTATACCAGGTGCCAAAGAGAGACCAAGAATAAGACAAAAAATCTCCATCCCTGCCCTCGTAGAGTTCACACATACTAGAACACAGTAAGGGCAAGGGAGTGCAGGTAGGACAAAGATGGTTGAGGGATGCTCAGGAAAGCTTCCCTGCAGCGATAATCTGAGCAAAACGACGTGAGGAGCACGTATTGCCTATCAGTATCCAAGGGGATGCTGGGGGAAGAGGAATCCAAAAGGGACGAGCCCAAGGCTGGACCATGGCAATAGCACAACGGCCTAGAGGGGCCAAAAAGTACATCAGGAGAAGTAAGAGGTGGTACAGCTGCATCCTGTAGTTGGCCATTGGGGTGCCAAGGGTACTCTCAATGTAGAGGGTCCATCTCCCTGGGAAGAGCAAAGCCCTGTGACAGCACCAACTGGGAGGCAGAGGGGTGTGGTTTGGCCCCCTACTAGCCACACAACCTTAGGCAAATTAACCTTTCTACACCCTCCTCATTTGCAAAATGAGAATAATATTTCATAGGTCTGTTAAGAGCATCAAATAACTCTATCAAGCCCCTAACAGTGTTCAGTAAAAGTTATTGCTAACTACAAATTAACCCAAAAGGTGGAGGAGGACATGGAATATTGTCCCGCTGCCCCAATGCTGAGGTGCTTTGAAAACAGGTAAGAATGCATTGAAAAGTTAATTCTCAATAGCCAATAAAGAGGAAGGGAGAAATTATAGTAGGGATTTCTTGATTCAACTGTGTATTTTTCTCAAACTATCTGCCTGTCTGAGCTAGTTTGGGGTGTCCTATCTCATAACAGTATGATGGTTATCTTTTCCTAATGCCAGCCGGAATTCAAGTTTCAAATCTTATTTTCTAAATTTGAAGTGGTAATTTCATCTGCTGCTTGCCTACCTCACAGAGTGATAGCAGACAACCAAACGCGTGGACAAAGCAAACCATTTAGAACGAAGCTGCTCGTGTGGTTCAGTAACCTTGTGGATGTGTGTGTAGGTAACTTGCTGCGTTCAAAATCCTTCCCTATGTGTAGAGATGGTTATTAAATAAATGGACTCCAGCTTATAGGCCGAAAGTACTCCCGTGTTTTTAGCCTCCTGCCAAATTGCAGCCACAAAAAGAAAATGTCCAATTTGGTGTACAAAGGTTTTCTTTTCCTAGTCTTTCTAACTTCCTCTTAGACTTGGTTCAGAAAAGAATAATAGGATGCTCTACATTTATGTGCTGTAAGCTATTTTCACTTAGCTTTTCAGATGCTTTGTGGAATAAGAAAGGATATAAACAAATCAGCCATACTGGCTTAGTGCCCTGCCAGACTCAGAGGCACCGCTGGCTCGATCTGCCCTCCACTGCCAGCCTGTCTGTCCGTTTCACCATCTTACCTTGGCTTCCTGTTCTTCGTCTGGCTTGCCCCTCTCGTTCCCAAGCTTACCTTCGGAGATCCTGTTTCTCAGTCCATCAATACCTTTATTGAGCACCTATTGTGTGCCAGATTCAGACACAAGGGATGCTGTTTTCACTGCAGTAACCCTGCCTTCTTGCATTCCTAGATTTCTTGGAGCCCCACTGCCGGGGCTGGCCAGTGCTTGCAGAGAAGGGAGTGCATTAAGCATGCAGTTACAGGAGCCAAGGCTAAGATCATGTTGGGCCAAGTTCAGATGAACAGGTTTCAAGTCAGAGTCTGCCAAGACGTCAGACCCTGGGAGCGAAGATCAGACAAAAGCAAATCACAGGGAAGAGGAGGAAATTAAACTTCAGCAGTTGTCTCAAACACCCATTAGTCTTTGAATCATGCTTTTCTAGGTGGTTGGCTTGGCACAAATTGTGTTATTTATTATCCTGCTGTGAAGTGTGGTTTAATAAATATTTTATTGATAGTAGTATTATTTTTGAGATGTAGAAGCCATAATAAAGTTATATTTGCTGCTGGTAAAATCATTTCTAGCTTGTATAATTTTATGTTGGGATTAAATGCAGCAGTAATTCATGGTGCTGTGCGAAGGCCATCAGGATCCCAAAGGGTTCGGTCAACCTGACGAGTTTGAAAGTTTGAAAACCACTGTGAGGAAAATCAAGGCAAAGAACAGGCTCCCTGACAAAAGGTTCCAACTCAATTCAGGAATATTGTAAATGGTTACAGCTTAACTATGTTTTTGAAACTTTCTTGATGTTACATTTTAACTCACTCGTTCATATAAGTGTATGCGAAATGTGTGTGGTGTGTGCTTGGTGAAGCGTCTTATTTCTAATTGCAGTTGATAAGTCAGAGTTAAATTTATAACTCACTCGGGTTTCGTATGGTAGGCACTCCCTTTCACTTTCTATAGTTATGTGGACAGAAAGATAAATTGTTTGGAAATTAAGCCCTATTCTGATAGTAATATGTAATCTTTTAGTTCTAATTTTTTGTGAGTAAATCATGACCAGAACAGACTTTGGGGTACTTTGGAAAAAGCCTCAGTTCTTCATTTGTTTCTGGTTTATTTAGTTTTTTAGAATACTGGGGATGCTAATTTTTCTATGTAAGTATGTCCACCAATTTCATAAATAACTGGGAGTACTTTTATTCTTGTGTCCAATTGTGAATGTAGACTTTGACATAAAAAAGAGGAAAAGGATGGAGGCGGGGTGGAGTGATTGAGCAAAAACGAAAAAAGAAAAAACTCACAGACATAGACAACAGTGTGGGGACTGCAGGTGTTAGGGGGTGGGCAGAGGCGGAAGAGGGTGTGGAGGGATAAATGGTGATGGAAAAAAATTAAATAAAATAAAAACGAATAAAAAAGAAAAGGAAATGAAAACAAGGACAAACCTACCTAAATTATTATATGAAATTGATTATTTTGCAGATATATATTCTGTATTTTTAGGTAAAGCATTACCTTGTTTCTAAAATATTAATTTTCTCTTAAATATTATCCTTATTTGAATTTATGATCTTGCAAATTCTCTAAAGAATTCATGCTATAAGGAAAGAGGTGATAATCACCAGAGGATATATTCAAATAAAATATTTGTCTTCAGTTTATATATTTTGTTCTAATAGAAATACTGATCAGATTTATGATTTAAGTATTTATGTCTCCCACTAAGGAAAATATATGATGCCTTTTAACTCTGGCGTTATTCAGAGTACTTCCAGAATAATTATAATCTTTAAAAAATCAACTCTTCTGCTTTAATCTTTTTTATTTTTTGTAGCTGAGCTATAACTTAGCCTAAATATATCCAGCTTGTGAATCCAAAGGACATTGCTTTGTCCTCAAGAATCTGCAACAACCAATCAGAATGTAGACATTGATATCAAACTGAGTGAATCAGTCTGTTCCAAGTTCAGTTCATTCCCCTTTGACAAAAGAATGATAAAGTAATTATACGTTTTCATAGTCATAGATACAGGGGTGACAGTCAAGATACTGTGTTGGCTGAAAAGTTCGTGTGTTTTTTCCATAATATAAGACACATTTTTCATTTTCACCAGTAACTTCATTGATTTGGCTATTTTGTGTATGTCAGCTATCTCCAGTGTGGTGTAATGTTGATTGTTCTCAATTAATACCTCAATTTGATCGTTATCAACTTCAACTGGTCCACCTGACCGTGGAGCATTGCCCAGAGAGAAATCTCTAGCACAAAACTTCACAAACCACTTTTGACACGTTTAATCAGTCACAGCACTTTCTCCATACGCTGCACAAATCTTTTTTTGCATTTCAGTTGCGTTTTTACCTTTCTTGAAATAATAAAGCATAATATGCCAAAAGCATTGCTCATTTTCTTCCATTTTTAACATTAAAATGGCTACACAGAAATTCACCAGTTTTGATAAGTTCTTTTTTAAACACTAGCTGATGTGACAGCTGTCACAATACAATCTAACAAAATTGTTTCAAATGAGGTTAAAGACAACTAAGCACTACTAGAGCCATCTTCCAGGAAAAAAAATTTTTTTTTTGGCCAACCCAATATTTAACAATGGACACAGCATAGCATCCATTGACAGGAAGGGATGCTAGGCATAGCAATGGAGAGAGGTCCCAAAGCCCTCCACCCTGACTCCCCAGCCCCCCACCCCACCCCCAGTGCCAGATATAGAGAAAGGGTTAACTGTTACAGCTGGTTTGTTACTTCAACACAGGAGACTGCTTCCTAAACTTTATTTTCAGTGATTTTTTTAAAAGCCTGATAACTGTATTTATTGAATCTAAATGTGTGACCAATTCTTTTATATATATTAATTTATATTCCACTAGAAAAACTGCCAGTCACACAACACAAGCTTTCATATCACTTAGGAGTTTTGTTTTACACTCATGACAGAGCTCTATTAGACTTACTTAGACTTGTTTCTCCTGTGTCACTCCTGTATATACACTGAAAATATAAATGAAATAGTTTCCTTATATTCAGTGACTAACTTTTCCATCATGCTTTTGCCCAAGGGCAGTGGTTTTAGAACCACCCACAAATTGTTTGACATCCCCCCATCCACAGGTGTAGCCTAATTCCCACCCCCTTGTGTGTGTGACTTGCGTCTAACAAATAGGATAAATAGAGTGCAATGGATGCGACAGCATGCGACTTCAGAGCCTAGGACATAAAGAGTCCCCGAGGCTGCCTCAGCTCTTCTCTCCGATGGTTTCCTTCAGGGGACAGCACCAACCCTATGTGCAGGCCACATGGTAAGGAACTGAGGCTTCCGGACAACAGCCACCGGAGTGAGCTTGGAGTGGCTCTTCCAGCCCAGTCAAGCATTCGGGTGGCTACAGCCCCAGACTGTGCTGTACCTTCAACCCTCATGTGAGACTCCGAGTCAGAGCTCCCAGCTGAGCCCCTGCCAGATTTCTAACCGACAGGAACTCTGTGAACTAACAAGTTGTTATTTCAAACTGCTGCATTCTGGGAGTTACTCCTTATGCAGCAAGAGATGACTAATACACCAGGAGTCATCACTTTCAAACAGTGTCATCTGTGCCTCTAAGAGCATGAATGGTGCGGCATTTCTTAAATGAATGCTCTACTGTTATCTCTGAGGATTTTCTCCTTGCCAGTGACTTCCTGTTCTGCAAGCTTTGCTGTGGGTGTATGAACAGTGAGCGCTCCAACAGACACGCCTCTCAGCAGACCACGAACGCTAAGACACGCCCCAATTTCAGAGGTGAAAAAAAATGTGCAGCACAGAATCGATGAAATACACTTTAATGTATGTTTACTATTTCCCTTCTGCTTCCATCAGCCCTCTTTTCTTTGCCAAGACTTTGGTCTTGCCAACTGTAGTTTTTTGACCTTTTCAGGACAAAACTACCAAGGTGCTCAGGGCATTGCTGTGTTTGCATCCTCTGTGTATGGGGGAGTGAAGGCCTTGCGTGGCTGCAGGAAAAGACCGATGGGGTGATCTGAAGGAATGCTTTATTAACCCCAGCCTTGCCCAGCCCAGCCCAGCCAAACCTGCCGTGCCACAAAAAGGCATGCCCTCTTTGTAAGGGGGCTGGAAATGCTGGGAAGGTGGTGGGGGCCTCTTGGTGCTGGATGCTGGAATATTCTATTTCCTGGAACAATTCGCTGCCAGCATATTAGGAATATAAATACATATTCAGATAGAAAAAAAAGAATGCAAATAGTGCTTACTGGTTTCAGAAGCAATTGTTGCAATGTTACAATCGGTTATAATGAAAATATAAAAGATGTAATAGATTGTGTAAATTTAAAAGGTATAATATATAACATGAATATAAAATAAAAAGGGAGATTTACCTGACTTAAGTACACTGATCTCCTCAAATCTCTCTCTCCACTAAATAAGCTACCAGGTGCGAAAGGGCTTTGTAACCTGCTGAGCACTAGACAAGTGTAAGCCTTAATGACACACGGTGATGCCTTCACTCCGGGAGGGAGCTCTCAGCCTCACTTAATTCCCACCTGGCCCAACTCGGAGCACTTCCTCTGGGCCGGCTCCTCATTTCCCATCTCAGGGGAAGGTTTACAAACAGAAATAGGAATAATTGTGTTTAATATGATTTAGGAAAGACTCAGAAATGATTCTGCTTTTACCCTCTACAACGTAACTCCCTTTTATATTCTTTCAATGAATGTATTTAATCTCTAAATCTTCTCCATAACCAGTGCTCCTAAAATAAAGCTGTTTTCTTGTTCTGATCATCTGTAATTTAATCTGTCTCTTCTTATAGATTTATTCAATATTTTTTCCTTCTCCCTTCAGAGGCTCTACCTCTTTTCCTGACTAAAATGTCTTGGGTCACAGAAGTCCTTCCTTTCTGGCATTTTTTTTTAAGAAGGACTTTTTTTTCTTTTCTTTTTAAAGGACATCAATTTATTTTTATTTTTTTAAATATATATTTATTTTTATTTTTAGAGAGGGGAAGGGAGGAAGGAAGAGGGAGAGAGAGAGAAACATCAATGTGTGGTTGCCTCTCATGTGGCCCCCACTGGGGACCTGGCCCACAACCCAGGCATGTGCCCTGACTGGGAATCGAACCTGCGACTCTTTGGTTTGCAGCCTGTGCTCAATCCACTGAGCTATCCCAGCCAGGGCTAAGAAGGACTTTTTTCAATTCAACAAATATTTGAGCAAAAATATTGCTAGAGGTCTGTGCTAGATCCTGCAGGGGATTTAAATAAACAAAATGGCATGGTCTCTTATAGTGCTCGCCTTCAAATGGCTTGGTTACCAATAAGGAAACAGGAGAAAGCTGCCCAAAGCACTGCAGTGCGCAGGGAGTGCATCACTCGTGCACAGGAAGAGACGGCACCGGGTCCGGCGAGGGTTTCCTTCGCTGAGAGTCTTGTGGTTGCTGTCTGCTGGCTGACTCGCTTTCCTCAGCCACTTGCAGTGCGCCTCAGTGTCTTCTCTCTAAACGCCGGGTGGGGCGACAGTAGGTTTATAGTTGTGAGTGTGCGGAACTGTTTATTTTTGTATTATCTACTAATCATTGTATTAGTTTCCATATGAACAACTGTAAACCTACGTTGGCCCCACCCTGTATTACAAAAGGATGCTTTCCTACAAATCTGTTGGCTTTTCTACTACTTTCCCCCATTTAATTCTTAAATTCATGCTTCTTTTCTGCAAAGATGCTTTAAGTCCCTTTAAAAAAAATCAAAACCAACAGTGGAAAGAAAATATAACTTAACTGTTGTTTTATGTCTGTTTGGAGTGGTTTTGACCTTACGAGGTGACACTTCCTCCTGAGATTTGCATGAATGTGCCTTCACTGGCATGTCGCCGCCTGCACCGCCCCTTGTCACATGTCTGACACCCCCCACACTTGTCCATCAACCACTTGTTTCTGTGCCTTGATGTCTCTGAAAATTCAGATATCGAAATTCCTCAAATCACATGTGTTTCTCAGCTTTACCCTGTTTTTCTTTTTCTCCTTTCAAATTCTTAAGTTTACCTCAGTCAAGGGCTTCTCCAAGAATCAAGTCCCCTTAATGTTTAGCCACACTTTTTAATAAAAGTGATAAAGTCTTGTAATTCATGGGAAACCGTGTTAGTTTAACTTGATCTGTCTCATGATGTTATGTGTTTTGGGGCCATCTGAGAAAAAAACGCCTCCAATGCCTTTAAACGGACACTTTCCCCCTTTTCTTCACTGACAGAGCCCCGGGTTTGCTCGGGCTCCTCCTAGTGGCGACGTCCCTACGAGGAGGCTGGAGCTGGGTCTTGGTTAAGTCAACTGACCCAGGGGGTCTCGTTTCCCTTGACAAAGGCGGGGTTGAGACATAGGCATGACGTGTAATTCTAACCCGCTGGATGGAAGGGGAAGTCTTCAGAAGGTTTTGGAAAGTTTTCTTCACTCGAAAATGAAGATGTTCCCTTTTCTTGCCTCTGCACATTCTCACCGACACTGCGGAGTGCTAGAAAGTGTAATTGCCACGCAGCAACCACAAGTAGCAGGACCGAGCTGCTGGAGACCGTAGAAAAAGGAGGTCAACAGCAGTCTCGTTCCCGAGTCATCGAACTCACCCCCACCCACGACTTCTGCAACCAGACTTGCCACGTGAGGTTAGAAGCGCCGGAGCACGCCACTCTTCTCTGGGTTTCCTGCTACCTGTTGTGGAGAGCAGAGCCTGCTCTCCAACATGTCCCCTGTGGTGGAATAACACACGATGTTAAATTCTCTTCCATTTCCACTGCGGCTGCCCTTTCCCCGTCTGCTCAGGACACTCCGTTCTCCTGTACGGCCGGGCCCTTCCTACTCTTTTAAACACTCTGGTCATCCGCTTGGAGGAGCGTGTGAAATCGCCCACCCTCGCGGAGTAACTGTGTGGCTGGAGCAAGTCGTGGCGGGCTTGGGCGCAGCGAGGGGCAGAGGAAGCTGTTTATGGAGACTAAGTAACCCGCTACTCCCACGTGTGAGGTCGGCCCTGAGGGCCGAGTCTGAATTCATCCTGCTTTCCCAGAGGAGAGACTGAGTACTCACCTCACTGTAGGCAAGTTATCTAACTTCTCTCAGTGTCGGAATGCACTGACCCTACCCCCTTTTCACAGCCCCCTTAGCCCCTCACACACGCCTCTCCTTGTCCAGCTCGGATACCATAGTGAAAGAGTTTTCCAGCTCCATTGACATGTGATTGATGCATCACATTGTGCAAATTTAAAGCATACGATGTGATAAGATACACAGACATACCATGAAATGATTAACATTATAAGATTAACACCTTCATGACCTCACGTAATTACCTTTTTTGTCCGTTTTATTTATTTATTTATTTATTTATTTCTGGTGTGGTGCTGACATTTAAGCTATCTCTAAGTAACTTTCAAGTCTACAACACAGTATTGCTAACCATCACCACGGTGCTCTGTGTTAGATCCACAGAACTTACTGACCTTCCACCTGGGAGTTTGTACACTTTACCCAACATTGCCCCATGTCCCCCAACCTCAGCCAAGCCCCTCAGTTCATTAGGTATGCTCTCTGCCTCCTATTACTACAGTTGACGAAGCAATTTGCTGCTGTGTAGCAGGAATCTCCCTTCCTTCGGTTTCCAGTAGGATTTTCTTTGCTTTCAAGTCTTTGCCCACAGCCTCCTCGAAGTCTTCTACAACAGTTTGCACACGTTTCCTCAAGATTTTACTGCCATGTTCCTAAAACCTTTGCAGCTTCCTCCCACTGCCACATTTTAGGTGTTTGTTATGGCAACACCCTGCTTTTAGGTACCAGCATGAACATTACAAATTATTGGAAAGCCCAGTGCTTAAGACAGTGCACATTTATTGTCTCGCAGTTTCTGTGGGTCAGTGATTTTGGAGCAGCTTGGTTGGGTGGTTCCGCTTCGGGGTCAGGGAGGTGATTGCAGTGAGGATGGGGGCCAGGGCTGGCGTCACCGCAAGGTCTGATGGGGCTGCGGGACTTGCTTCCAAGACAGGCCACTCCCTTGGCTGTTGGGAGGAGGGCCTCTCCGTCCGTGGTGAGTGATCTAAGAGAGAGAAGAAATAAGCTGTTGTGTCCTTTATGACTTTATCACTCATGTCACTTCTGCCATAGTCTGTTCCTTGAAGAGTCACTAAATCCTGCCTTACCTTCAAGGTAATTAGGCTCCATCTTTTGGAGAAAAGGAGTATTGATTAATTTATTTATTTTTGTAGGGTATTTTTTTCCTTTAAAAAAATTGAGATACAATCAACATATAACACTGCATAAATTTAAGGTGTACAACATATTGATCTGACATACTTATATACTGCAATATGATTTTCTTTTGGAGGGAAGGGATGTTGATGAAAACTACCACAGGAGGGATGGGGAGGCTCCGAATGGGGCCTTGTTTCCCTTCCTTAGGGCCGAACCACGAAGGGGGCTCTCGGGGCTCTGACCAGACTTTATAGTGAGAGTCCGGTGATGTCCGCTGAGAAGAGCCTGTGCCCCCCACGGTCTCTGTATTCTCCAGGTAGACCACCCTGTTGAGAGCCGTTTGTTTGAAGAGTCTGCTGACTGCTCTCTACCATCAAGAGTTCATGTCCTTTCTCTTCAGAGGCTTCAGAGAAGTTCGTTGCCCCACAGTCTCAGGTCTCTGATGGGCTCAAGTGAAGCTGTAATTTTTCAGATCTCGTATCTTTTGTTACTGCTGTAGTAAGGGCGGGAGTGAAGCTGCTCTCACATTTCTACATTATAAGCAGAATCTGGAAGCATACTTCCGGTAGAAATTCACCGACCAACATATACTTGAAACACTTTATGCGAATGATGTTTTTATTCCTATTGAAGTTCAAATGTAAGGTAGTAGAAGCCCCCTCATGTTGGCTCCTGAAAATTTTGGACACACCCTCATGAGTGTTTAGTAGGTAGTTTGTCTGCTTTCTGCTCTTACAACATGTCCCTAGACCTACTTGTATTTTTTCTGTGCCAAAGCTAGATCAGCCATTTCTCACAGTTTCCTTGTTTATTTGAGTGGGAAACCGTACCTAGAGACCAGCATCTAAACACTAGGGATGCTGTTCGCAAAGGGTTACTACTTCTTGCAAACACTTTTCAGGGAGCAAAGCTAAGTAATGGATATTCCATTAAAGACAAAATAGATCATTAGCTTATACTGAAACTTAACTTCAAAATCGGGTCTAAGGGGATTTTACGTAACCTCATCTGGTTTATGTGTGTTTCTCCTTCCTACCATGTCAAAACTCCTCGTTTCCGACGACACCAACATAATTATTCACTTGTTTTTAGTAGATGCTGCCCAGACCTTCCCCTTGAAAAACAAGGTGCCCATTCTCCTGACTGTTGTAAATGTTGCATGCTGATACCTCCAGGAATTGTCCTCAGCCAAAGGTTACTGCCACGGCCAAGGTTAGGCTTTCTCCCTAACCGTGAGGTGCGTCTCCATGGGGTTGCAAAGACATCTCAGTTTGCGACACCTCCAAAGGGATATTGCAACTTAGGAGCACCCCATGGAATCAACCAAGCCTTCTCTTGCAACCGTCTGGCAACTTAACTTCTCCCTCTGCCTGACCTGCTTCTGCCAGCTCCCTGCAGGTATTGCTTCCCTAGGAGCCCTAGCAAGTGACCTGCATGCAAACCCCACAAAAGAGTCTATTTATCCAAGAACCCAACCTCTGACAGCTTTATTCTCACAATAGAGTCAGTCTTAAAATAACACTGCCAACACTATTACCAACAACATAATTACTGCAAACAATCTAAACGTATTTGTTTATATTGTTTTTATTCTATTTTTGTGCAGTTCTTTTTGTTTAGGGTGTATCTCTTTTAGGGATATACTGTCTAATTATTATTTTAAAATCCCTTGAAATAGTTCTCTGTATGGCTATGCCAACAACTCACTATGCAGGAAATTCATTGGGTTCACTTTGCTTTTTAGTTTTGTAGAATTTTTTTAGGTTTAAACTTATTTTTTTAATTACATAAAATATTTACATGATTCCTAGGTCAACTGTAGAAAATGATGTCCCTTTTCAGAAGCCTCGTTGCAATCCTTGTTTTCTTCTCCCTTTCTCATGTCTGAACACTTTTTAAAGCTTTGGGATTATTTTTTCATTGCAGCATTTCTATTTTAATATAAACAAAAACTGTGTGTGTGTGAGGGGTGTACACCTCCACTGCTTTCTTGAATGAATGGCAGCATAGTATACACATTTGTTCTTCACTTGCAAATATATCTTGGAAGTCACTCCACTGAAGTACACAGAGGGCTTCCTGATTCTTTCTTGTAACTGCATATTAGTCCCTTGTGTGAATGTTATATCATTAATTCAACCGGCTTTCCGTTTCTGGACACTTGGGTTGTTTCCAGCCTTTTGCTTTTACAGTTGGTGCTGTAATGAGACCATGGGGTCAGAGGGCAAACACATAAGCATTGTTTTTAGGAACTGACCAATTCTCTGGGGTTGCATCATTTTGAACTCCCAGCAGTGGTACACGTGAGAGCATTTCCCCAGCCATGCCAAGAATATGATGTCAATCTGAAATCTCGTAAATAAAACAAATATGTTGATTTATAATTTGATTTTGTATTTTTCTCCTGTGAGGGAGATTGAGCATCTTTTCCCATGTGTAAGGGTCGTTGGCAAGATTGCACCTGTCCCAGCCTACTGTGTTCATGTACTAACTAGCCAGCAAGCTGGAGAGACAGGAAGAAATGGAGGCTGGCAAATCCTCTTCAAGAACATGACACACGAGTCATATCGCATTACTTTCACTTTCTACTGGTTATAAGAGAAAGTAGGAAATGAAATTTCCAGGTGAGTATCCATGAGTCCCATTAAAACTTGGACTGGGGCTAAGTGTTCTATTACCAAGAGGCATAAAGGGTGAGTGGGCACTGGAGACAGCAGTTTCTGTCTCATTTTAAGAGAAACCCATATTTCTTCTTTGTCTGCATTTCTTAATATTTTCCCTCTTATTGGACTTCTTGCTGTTTCTCCAAAAACCAAGCATCCTCTCTATGCAGCTACCAGCTCTTTTCTCTGGCCTGGAGTATTCTTCTCCCTGAATCCATAGCTCATCCTCTCACTTACACTTCTGCTCAGAAGCAAGGCTCTCTTGAACATTGGGAATAATTAACAGCCCCCTTTACTCTCCTTTGCTTTTCCTCTTAGAACTTACCATTATCTGACGTACTAAACATACTCTATGTTTGCTTATTTAGTTTCTCTCATACTTGCCATTCCCTAACTAATAATAAGCTCTTTATGATGCTTAAATGTGCCACGCAGTGGCCTTAATGTTTGTGATTTCTATATATTTAAACTGAATTAATTCTCCCAACCACCCTGGGATTGACTATCGCGATGCTAGCATTGCGTAACAAACCTCACTACAGTTACGTACTTACTGTGATAATCATTTACTCTTGCTCATGCATCTGTGGGTTGATTGAGGGTAGAATGATTGAGCTGCACTTGCCTCTGAGTCACATGTTGGGTCCAGGTTGGTTCCTTGCACCAGCAAACTGGTGGGGGATACTCTTCTCGTGACAGTGGAAGAGGTACCACGGGCCAAACCCACACAGCGAGGGCATTTCAGGCCTCTGTTGGCGTCACGTCGGCTAACATCCCACAGACCGAAGCAAGCCATAGGGTTAAGCACAACCTCAAGGGAACAACAACAACAACAAAAAAAACTCTTATCATGAAGGTGGGGGAGAGGGACTATTTATTGAAAAAAACAACAACTAATCTGCCATGGCTATTTCAGATAATGAAACCAAAACACCTGAAAGGCCAATAGCTACCTGAGGTCATGCACACTCAGTACCTAGTAGAAGCAGAATGCAAACCCAGTTGGTATAGCCCCAGTCTAGCCAGTATAAAGCTAGCTTATACCAGTAACACGGGAGCATGGACTTCGTCTGCCTTTTTCTGAAGTGTTTCCAGCATCAAAAACAGGGCCAGGCACTTAGCTGGCATTCAGTAAATATTTGTGGAGCAAATAAATGAGCTCAGCACTGTACAATGCCCTCATTGGTTGATATCTGATAAGTGTTAGCTATTATTATTAAGAAAAATTATTTAAAATTTGGGAATAAGCTCTGGCTTGTGTGACTCAGTGGACTGAGTGTAACCTGCAGACCTAAGGGTCATGGATTTGATTCCCAGTTGGGGCACTTGCCTGGGTTGTGGGCCAGGTCACCAGTAGGGGGCATGAGAGAGGCAACCAGTTGGTGTTTCCCTCTTTCTCTTTCCCTCTCTCTAAAAATAAATAAATCTTAAAAAAATAAAATTTGGGAATAAGGTCAAAGAAAGGCAGCAAGTTGTGCCACATTTTAACGTTGTTAACAGGCCCGCTACAGGGTTACTTAATTATCTAGGGAAATGTACCTTTTTTTGACTTACTTTCTTCTATTGGTTCCAGACTCAAACTCTGTGAATATTTTTAGTTTTGTTCACTACAGATTTAAATTATTCCTGAAATACAAATTATTTTAAAAAAGACCCCCCCCCAAAAAAAGCCCGGAAAATTATATTTACTGCCCTAGCAGACATTAATAAGTATTTTCCAAACTAGCCATCTTATTCCAACAGACTTTCCTTACTGCCTATAAATCTTTTCTAGTTCTCGTTGGGCCCAACTTCACCCTTTCGTGGGTTTCCTCAACTGTGAGTGGAACAGGACTTTTGCGTGTCTTCATTCTCCACTTGGGGCTACATATGTAAGTTTCTGAAAAGTGTGCTTTACTGTTTGCACTCATATCCATTTTCTTTTCTGCTGAGTCTGAAAGTCGTTTTTCACTTTCAATCTGATACAATTCTTATGTACAGAATTACTGTTCCTCTGGGTAGAGGGGTGCAAAGCTGGAACAGCGGGGGCGGAAGAGAGAATGGGAAGCATTGTGAGGTGTTTGCAGTGACTGACTCCTGGACTTGCATACCAGCCACTGGGGCCCTGGGCATTATAAAGGCTCTCTAGGAGCCTGTATTAATTCAAGGTTCTGGTCCCGTAAGTAGAAAGGCTAATACATGTCTACCTTCCCTCTTCCACCCCTCATTCTGGCCACCTTCGTCATTAGAATTTCCTTAATCTCAACAAATGCCATTAATAGACGACATTGAAATTTCAGCGTAATATCATTATGATTTATTAATCTGGAGCTTTTCTTCTTTTGCTTTTTGCTGTTGGATTGAATGATAATTCTACGTATTTCCCAAGCACTTCCTAGTCTACAAAGAGCGCTCTGCCTACGAGCGAGCGAAGGCGGGAGTCCGGCCTGGTCGCACCCAGACCTTGGACTTCCTCGAGGAGGAAGGTTGGCTGCAGGAGTGGCTCTTTTCTGTAATATTCGCACAAACTTCCGCCAAGGCAGTAAGTCGGACCCCATCTGGTGGTCTGACCCTGGGTCCCCCTTTCTCCTTGTTTGTTAGACTCTGTGACTTTATTCCATTGTCCAGACAAGTAAGACGACCCGCTGGAGCCCTGCCTCTCTGCGAATTACACGCAACGGTGAAGGTGAAGGATTTGGCACAGAACCCCACCCAAGCGGTCCTGCTCAAACCACCGCGGTTAATCAGCGCCGGGCTGTGATTCCTCTTCACTGCTAGCCCTGCGGAGACGTCCGTGGACCGAGGAGCCGGAGGGCAATGGAGTGAGCCCACCGAGAGGCTCAGAACGGCCGGGGGCTTGTCCCTCCCCCGCCGGTTTGGGTCCGAGAGCCTGAAGGCCATTCCCCTCCGCGCTCACTCCGCCCCCAGCGGGCCGGGGCGGGGACTCCGTCCCCAGGGAAACGGGACGCGCAGCTCACCCGTGGCCCGCGCCTTGGACAGCCGGGCTCCCACTGCGCGCAGACGCCCATGCCAGGTAGCCTCAGGTGGGGAACAGCGGCCGCGCCCTCGGTGGTCGCGGAAGGAGTTGGGAGCCTCTCGGGGTGCGTGTGCGGAGGGGTGTCCTCGGCCACCCCGGGCTAGCAGGGGCGCGCGCGGAGCGGGCTAGCCCCGGGTCTCCTCGGACGTGCCTGATGGCAGCCCGGGTGGTAGCTTGGGAGGCTCTGGGAGACCGGGAAGTCCCGACCCTTCGTCCAGCCCCGGGCGCCGGCCTGGAGGCGGCGGGCGCGCGGGAGCTGGAGGAGGAGGAAGAGCAGGAGGAGGCTGAGGCCAGGAGAGCGCGGACTTTCGCCCAGGACGCGCGGGTGCGCTTCCTCGGTGGCCGCCTGCAGCAGATGCTGGGCCTCCGGGCGGAGAAATGGAGCCAGCATTTGGAGAGCGAGGACAACCGGCAGGTCCTGGGGGAGTTTCTGGAGGGCCCCGGCCCGGCCTGCCTGGTGTTCAGCATCGACGCCGCGGGGCGGCTCGCGGCCTCCCGGGAGGTAAGGAGCGACGGGCAGGGGCACCCGGTCACGCCCCCTCCCAGCATTAAGGGTACTTGGCCGGGGACAGGCCAGTCGCGCCTCTTTGGGTTCCGCGGGGCACACATCCGGGGGCTTTCAAAAACTTCTTCGGAAGTCTGCCCTGGAGCCGGCAGAAATCCTCACGTGCGCCCACTCTGCAGCGAGGCGGCGGTAGGTGGTTTTCTAGAAGGACAGCCCTCGAGCCTGCTCGACCCGGGTAAAGCAAGACAAACAGAGCCTCGCCCCGCTGCCCGGGCGGTAGGTGCAAGGTGGATTCCGTGCCCGGTAACTTACGTCCCTGGCGCTCTTGGGTCACTCTGAAGCCACACCCTTAAGAAAAGGTGTTTGGCGGAACCCAGATAACTTGACAAGTCGCCTAACTGCCTGTCAACCCCACTTCATCCCAGGAAAAAATACACAGTCCTTAAACATGAGTGCGGGGGAGGGGGGACGGTAATCTGTGCAAACGTGGAGTTTACCTGCCGTGGAGGGGGGCGATCCGTTCTCCCCTCCTTTCTTTCCTTCTTTCTTCCATCCGTTCCTTCCTCCCCGCCCCCACCCCTGCCTTAAAATTTAGACGCTCGCCCACTTGAAGGTTAACGCATCACCCACAAGGACAGCACTGGCTTCTGGCATTTTTCAAGTGTGGGAAGTTTGGAGCAAGATTTATGATCTTTAGGTGTTGCAGTGCCTCCGCGGAATCATCGTGGGATGTGGTCGTTGTAATAGTTCGGAAATAGGATCCCAGAGAGGGAGAATAATAGGAATTTGCCTTTGGGTTGTGTGATTTTTGAAATGTTTTTTGTTTTGCTACTTTCCTAGTTGTAACTAATTTAAAAAGTGTCAGTAGACAAGGAGGTAGAACGTTTCCCTCTGGCAGGTACCAGTTTTGTTTCTCAGGCTAGCAATCTAGCTAAGAGTTACACTCTGCTTGTTAACATGGAAACTACATCTGGACTTCATTCAGCTAATCACCTTGTTCTTTCAGATTGCAACAGACACAAAACATAAACTTGTGTATATTGCCAAGAAGGTTACTGAAAGCACTGGAGTAAACGATTTCTTTCAAACGGTTTTATTTGGAGAGTTACCCACCTCATCTCTTGCACATGTAACTGCTTTCCTGGACGAGGTACTAGTCTTTAATACTTGAATATTAAATATTGGATAATATTTGAATCTTTCCTTTACTTCATTGACACTTGGAATTACTTGGGACAACTCTGGCTATTTTTTCAAAAACTAGAGAGAATGGAGGAGCCAGCAATCTCTTGAGCCAGACGGATGGAGTGTGATGGCGTTTAGACTGTTCCTGAAATGAGCTGGTACATGCTGATGCTGGTGGTGCACTGGTGGTGATTTGTGGGGCTGTTGTTTTCCTCTTTCTAAAGCATAGTAGTAAACAAAGAGCAGCGTGAATTGAATAGGCTTTTGTACTCAGCTGGAGGTTTTAAAATTCACATTCAGAGCAGTGACAGACTGACACTTTGGAAAGGGCTTTGAAAATCAGTTTCGATTCTCATTAGTTTCTAAATGTCACTTAGGACGGATAATGGTTAAAAGTAGTTGAGTGGATCAAAAACTATGGTATATTCACACGATGGAGTACTATACAGCAGAGAGAAAGAAACTCCTACCCTTTTCAGCAGCATGGAAGGAACTGGAGAGCATTGTGCTAAGTGAAATAAGCCAGGCAGTGAGGGACAAATACCATATGATCTCACCTTTAACTGGAACCTAATCAACAAAAGAAAAAAAGCAAACAAAAAATAACCAGAGGCATTGAAATTAAGAGCAATCTAACAATAGCCAGAGGGGAGCGGGGAGGGGACAGAAGGGAGAAGGGTTTTCAGGAACTACTATGAAGCACACATGGACAAAACCAAGGGGGAGGGTGGAAGCAAGGGAGGGAGGTGGGTTTGGCTGGGGGGGGCAGGTAGTGGTGGGGGGAAATGCAAACAACTGTAATTGAACAACAATAAAATAATTTTAAAAAACAATTTCAAAAACAAGAAATAAAGAGCATAAATTTTTTAAAAAGTAATGGAAACAAAGTGTTAGAAATGGTTGCCTTAAAAATCCTCTTTTTCTCCCCTTAAAGAAGAGAAACGCTCCCTAAACCAATATTACTGTCACTTTCACGTGTGTCAGAGCCACCTGGGATTTTGTGACAGGCAGGCGGATTCGGCAGGTCTGGGGCAGGGCTGGTTTTCTGCAAGTCTCACCGGATGGACCAGCTTTGAGGAACAGCACACTAAATGTCCAGGTTCCGTGGAACCAGAGTGGTAGCTTCCAACCTTTGCAGAACATTAGAATTGCCTGGAGGAACTTGATGTCATACCCAGGCCCAGGTCACACCTCAAACTAGTGAAATCGGTACCTGGCTCCCACCAAGACTCCCAGGGCTCTCTCGTGGGCCCCAGACTTTGGGAACTGCTGGGTTAGATGTCAGTAGGTCGCATCTCAATCAGTGCAGTCCTGCCAGAACTGAAGGTAGAAATAACTGCCAGCATATTTGTTACTAATGACCTGCCAATCTTTCGTATCTCTTCTACTGCCTGAGTGAATCTCTGGCTGTCTTTTTGAAAGGAGGTATCTTCTTGCTGTCTTTGGGCTCTCACCCTCAACTTCAGTATCCTACCTCAGTGTCTTTCCCCTCTTGTGGAATTTACTTCCTTTTACATGATTTCAAGAGACCCTAAGAAGAGAGTTTTCTGTCTTCAGCAGCTAAGACAGTATGGGTATGTAGCAGGTGTTCAGGAAGTTTTTCTTGCACCGAATCTGATGAAAGGATTGCGCACGAAGTGAACAACTCTCGGCCATCCTAGTCCAGACAGCCAGCCTCTGGGCCTGGGAAGGCGAGGTTGCGCTGCTCCTTGGCACCCTGCTCTCTCGTCTGAATGAACAGAATTCTTTCAAGCTCCTCTGATCTTTCTCCGAATTTATCTCGGTCTCCATGCACGTCATGCTGAAAGAAGGTTTAAATGAAAGACTTGTTAGACCTGGAGAATCTCAGCGCCACTGCCCAGAGAGGCTACATCAGGACCCGCAGGTGATTCTCATGCTTATTGCTAAAGGATGGAAGATCAGCCCCAAATCTTGGTGACCTGACCTCTTCTCCCCTCTCTCTGCTCCGCTCATCGCACTTGCTGACTCACGGCCTCCCTGCTGATCCTAATGGCGTCAGGCACATGCGGCCCCAAGAGCCTTGTCTCTGTCCTCATCTTCCTGGGAATCTGCTCTGCCAACCCTGTCCTTCAAGCCCATTTGCTCAAATACCTCTTCCAGTGAGGTCTCCATCCAGGAGAGTGGGGGTCTGTGCCAGGCGGGGGTTAGGGTCAGGCAAGTAAGGGACCCTACTTCAAGAGCAAAAAGTTCACAATAGGGCAGGGGGCGGTGGAACACAAGCGACTCAGTAATCAAGATAAATGTTACTTTAATGTGGTATTTAAAATCAAAATTAATACAGAAAGCTGCAGTACTTTAAATGCAAATAGGACTACTCACAACGCCATGCCAAATCATAGTGGAGTTTGCGACAAAAAGAAAAGTCAGTAATACTGACTCTGTCTTTCTTGAAAAATGTTGATATTTTGTTCACTGTGAAATTGTTCTCATAACTTTTCCTTTAAAAATATTTTAAAATACTATTCATCTTGACTACTGAGCTTTTTGGTGCCCTCTTATGTTTTGTTCCCTCACTTGCCTTTCCCTAGTCTCGGCCCTGAATCTTTGTTTTGCTCACTGATGTGCCCCCAACACCCAAGACATTGCCTTGCACACAGTAGGAGCTCAGTAAACACTTGTTAAATGAATGTAGGTTCAATAAGGGCTCATTCATACCCTGTTCTTGTAAGAGACAGAACCCTGAAGCTTCCAGATATTCAGGGATAAAGCATTGGGTGTTTGTTCTCTGAAATCTCCATTTGCATTTTTTTGGACATTGTATGAAAAGGACACTTGGGGAATTTTATGCTAATAAGCTCATGGTGGTTATTTGTGTATTTAGTTACTATTTATTGACTACCGACTCAGTATTATGACTGCCAATTAGTGATGCAGTCTCTGCCCTCGGAAAGCACGCCCTCTAGCGAGGGAGGTAGGCAGCTCAGCTAACAGTGATGGGCCATGGTGGGCGGTGCTAACGTCAAGGTGTTAGTAGCCCTGGGACCCTGCTGGAGTCTTTCCACATCCTGAGGGTCAGCAGGGAAGGTGGGCGGTCTTGAACAGATGATCACAAGTCTCCGAGGGCAGTTTTAGTTTCTACCTGTTGTGGATCAGTTAACATCTGCTAATAATTTTTAGTGTTCCTTTTCACTGTCAAAAGCCTCCACAGTTGTGTGGTAAATTATTTGGTGCCCAGAGTGTTGAAGGGTAAGGAGGACAAGGCGGAGACAGCTAGATGGAGGGCATGGAGGAAGGCATGCAGACCAGGGGAGAAACGTTGCAAAGGCACAGCGGTGAGAAAATGCAGGTTCAGTTTTTGAAAACGAGTGAAGTGATGTAACTGGGTCAGGGACCAGAGAGGAAGGCGGTGAGAAATGGGCTGGAGAGGCTGGTGAGAGAACAAAGAGCCATGCTTGCCCTGAAAACCATTGCCAAACCCAAAGCCGTGCCCCGTTGGAGGCGGCAGTGGTGATGCTCGTTCCGTGTAGGACTTGACCAGGCCAGGCTACATGTGGAAGTTCTGCGGTCAGTTGGAATGTCAGTGGTCATCGACGACTTGCATTCCAGGCTAGTCAGCGACCGGCTTTCTGGGAGATTTGTACATTGACAAGAACCACATAAGTGCGGGGATTGTGGATTGGCGACTCCATTGAGGAGTAAGGGAGAGACTGCTATGAGGGAGTGAAGGAGTTGGAAGTCCCCCTTTCTTAGATGGGATGGAGGAAGGGATGGACCAAGTATTTGAAGCAAAGGTGGGCAACGTCGTTTGTGACTTTGTATTTGCTTTTTCTTTTCTCATTTAAATGATCCAATAGACCCTCACTTAGGTTCAATGTTAAATAGTTTTTGAGGTGTGGCTCACATATACATGGACTGACAGAAATTCATGCTGATGCACTGGGGCTGCCCACCCTTTCTCTCCAGGCTGATCTCTCTTCTGAACTGTAAGCTTAGACCTCTACCTTCCTTCTGAATGTGGCATTTCACGTGTTGATATAATGGACATCTCAAACCTTACATGTCCAAAATTGAACTCCTACCTCAACATTATTTTTTTAGTTATGTATTATGGTGACTCAGATCTTAAAATAAACAACAGCTGTGAATGTCCTTTGATCCATAAAGGAAACGTGATTTAGTTCTTTTTAAAAAATATTTATTGATTTTAGAGAGACAGAAAGGAAGAAGGTCGGGGGGAGAGAGAGAGAAAGAGAGAGAGAAAAACATCAATGTGAGAGAGAAATGTCAATCAGTTGCCTCCCATGTGTGTCCCGATCGAGCATCAAACTCACAACCTTGGTGGATCGGGGCAATGCTCTAACCAACTGAGCTACCCGGCCAGGGCATGATCTGGTTGCAGTTAAGTCTGGGCCCTATCCCTGGACACGCTAATTTAAGTGGCCTGGGAGAGGCCCAGACTCCTGTGTTCGAAAAGTGTTTCCCAGGTAACAGTTCCTACTGACCTAAGAAGCGCTGGGAAACAAACTGCCCAGAGTAAGAAAGGATGAGAGAGGGTGAGGGAAGCACAGCACAGACTCCACGGCTCTCATCTGCAGTTGTATCTCTCTCTAGGAAACATGTCCAGATTGGTTTGGTTTGTAGAAAAAGTTTGGGGGTTTCCTTATAAACCATAAAAACCAGACAAAGAAACCTTTCCAACTGAAACAGAAGCCCCTGCCCATGAATGGAATTACTTTGTATGTAAGATTAATTAAAAAGCACCTTCCAGGTCTATTTGTGTTAAGTGATGTTTATGGAGACACTCTAGCTGTGCAGAGCATGGGCTCAGAACTTCTTAAGAGTTTGATCTACAGCGTCTGACACAAATATTTAATTTTAAGAGAAGTTGGCCTCTGAACGGATTAAAAAGTACAGATTGGTAGTTATGAAAATAGTCACAGGGATGTAAAGTACAGCACAGGGAATATAGTCAATAATATTGTAATAACTATGTGTGGTGCCAGGTGGGCACTGCAAGTATGGGGGAGACCACTTTGTGAATTCTATAACCACTATGCTGTACACCTGAAACTAATGCAAAATAATATTAAATGTCAACTGTAATTGGAAAAAAAAAACCCTCATCACAGAATGGCAGCTAGAGTGAAAGTTTGAAGCAGTACCCTATAAATTAGAAATGTTGAATAACCAGAATTTTCCTCCCATCTGACTTTTGTAAAAAGCGGTTGCACTGAAGATTCAAAGGAGAATGGTTTTCCTGTGGGTCAGAGCATGCTCGCCCAGCAAGCCTTTCCGTCTGGTTTCCAAAGCTCCTCCTGAACCAGCTGCCCTGCCTTCCTTGCGGCCCTTCATTTGGGGGTGCTGGCTCCAATTCCAGGCTGGCAAGACTGGCAGTTTCCCAGAAGGCCCCTCGATGATTCTCCATATCAGTGTTCAGTTTTCTGGAATGCCCGCCCTGCCTTTTCATCTTAAAGATTTCCACTAAGTAGTAGCTTTCCTGGCAGACCTCCCTAACACCTCTCTCTCCCAGAGCCGGGCTCTCTCCTCTGTTTGCCTGTTACATCCAGAACACGCCCACAGTTAGGGCAGTTCCTGCAGGGAGGGACCTAACCCCCTGAGCTCATCGAGGACAGAGACTAAATTTTACTGATCTCTGTGTTCCTGGCTTGCATGTAGTGGGTGCTAAGCAGGGAAAATGTAATAATGAAAGAATTTGGAAAGATTTGTTTCAACACCATTAGAAAACCAAAATGAATTTTCAGTTTGTTTTTAATTAACTACTAGATTGTGGCCTGGGAGATTCGTAATGTTTGCATCTCAATCTTTAAAAGGGTGGAAAAACTATATTCTAGGCATTTTGGCTAATAGAAATGTTACAGTATAATTCTGGTAAACAGGGTACATTATATCAGAAAAAATGAAAACAAGTTTCATATTAGTAGACACTGGAAAAGAGTGGGAAAGCAAGAAGAGACTGACTTTATAAACTCGGCAAACTCTTATTAATGACTTATTATATGTTGGGCTCTGGGAATAAAAAATATTTTTGAGGGTCTTTCCCATACCTGGTTTCATTGATGTACCCAATTTAATGAGAGGAGTCCAAGAAAGGTCCTATGATTAAAGAAATGTCTTTCCGACTATCAAATTTTAATCCAAGGGGACACTGCCCGGGGCTTGAGAAGATTAATTTACTTATGCCTGCATGTGATTCAAAAAGATTTTCTCCATTAATATGTCTGCAACATGCTCAGTTTGCATTAAGAAAGCAGTTTACTTACTTGACATGATTTTGCTCATTTCCTGCAGCATGTGAGTTATTGAGAACCTCCACGAGTATTTGATAAGTGGGCAGTGAATGAACGAGCAGTAGATTTCCTCTTCGAAAGAATTTGTCTCATTGATTGAGTCTGAGTGGGTCACTGATTTTTGTCTTCTCTTTGTAGATTTAATATCACAGGAGCATATTTATGAAATTAAGTGGTTTGTTGCCAATTTCGTATGACAAGAAAATCTTTGAAGGGGTATATTGTATGTAAATTAATTTATCTGCTTTTTAAAATGTTTTTCTTTTTAGATTTTAGTGCCGATTCTTTCTAACAGGAACAACCATAGATCCTGGTCCTGTTTTATTTCACAAGACATGGAACATCACATCGAGTTCATGAAACATACAATGCATATTTTTAGGGGTAAAATGTTGAGAAGAACTCTTCTACCAATTCCCACTATTGCAGGGAAAATTGGCCTGGACCAGAAATCTCCGGAGACAAAGTACGTAATGACGTGGTGCAGGCAGGAAATTAAAACAGCGAGCCAACACACCCGTTTCATATCACACCTCCAGCACACTGTTAGCTAAATAGAGAATGATAACTACAATGTATTTTTAAAATAGTGTTCGGCCCTGGCTGGTGTAGCTCAGTGGATTGAGCGCGGGCTGCGAACCAGGCATCGCAGGTTCGATTCCCAGTCAGGGCACATGCCTAGGTTGCAGGCCATGTCCCCCAGCAACCGCACATTGCTGTTTCTCTCTCTCTCTCTTTCTCCCTCCCTTCCCTCTCTAATAAATAAATAAATAAAATCTTAAAAAAATATATTGTTACCTCGAAGCACAGTATGTATTATTTCCTTCTACAGTATGCTTTTAAAAAGATCTCACCTATGAGTGGAACCTAACCAACAAACAAGTGAGCAAAATAGAACCAGAGACATGGAAATAAAGAGCAAACTGACAAGTGACCACAGGGGAGGGGTCACTGTGGGGAATAATGGGGGTGGGGTAGGGGTGAGAAGAAGGGTCAAGTCAGGGAACGTGCGTAAAGGATCCTTAGATGAAGGCAATGTGGGGTGGGGGGTGGGTAGGGCAGGGGAGAGTGATGGGGGGAAATGGGGACAATGTAATTGAACAACAACAAAAAATAAAAAGCAGCCTACAGAAAGCAAGCAGTAATAATTGCCTTGATGTCAAAGAACATTCTTTTATTCAGTGAAATGGTTTTGTGGATATAATCCTTTAACGGTGTGTTTAATGTTAGAGACATGCTTATGACAATAACAATGTCACAACTCAAATTGAGGTCATAAAGTAGTGGATCTGATTTTGAAGTATTTATATTTAGAAAATTGGTTTATGGATACATAAGATACCTATTAAAATCCAAGTCCTATCTTCATGTGGATGAAATGATTTGATTTTGAATTATTTTATCAGTCCTTTCAATGTTTGTAGACTAGAGCCAAGTGCCAGGACAGTGCTCCATGCAATTGAATCTGTGGTTATTAAATGGTCACATCAAGTCCAAGAAATTATAGAAAAAGATTCAGTGCAGCCTCTGCTGACCGGTCTTCACTTGAACCCTCAAACCGAACTGGATTTCTGGACGATGAGGAGAGAGAACCTATCGTGCATTTATGATCAAGTAAGTAGATAGCCCTAGAAGGTGCTTGTAATCTGAATTAGAAAAGTCATTTGTAGAATTTGGTTTCTAGAGCAGTGATTTTCTGCAATTCTGAAAATTTAACGTACTGTCTTTCAAAGTATGTTATGGAGTAATTTGTTCTCTTCATTAAAAAGTGCTACTTTTTAAATTAATGGGGGTTAAAATTAGTTTTGCTTTTGGAGAATATTTTGACAGCATTTGAGATCATTGGAAACACTTTGTGGCATAGAAAAAGAGAGATTTCCTGGGGAAACATGGAAGATTATAAGGTTTAATTGATCTAGTCAATTTAATTGATTTAGGAGGGAATGCAGTCTTTCTTAGTAGAGAAAGGTAGCTTTGGGAGAGCTAACTTTGCTTCCTCTGCTGGGTGTTTGCATTGTAAGTTACCCAATTTAATGTTCTGAAAACTAAGATATTTATTCATATGTTTATATGTCTCTTAGAGATTTCCTGAAACACAGCAAGAAATTTTATGTGGAAATTTTAATATTTTATCTATATACTCATGTGTAAATTGACAGATTATTTTGAAAATTCAAATTAAGACAGCTAAGAGAAAATGTTACTTTAAAAATTACTTTTGAGCCCTGGCTGGTGTGGCTCAGTGGATTGAGTGCTGGCCTGCAAACCGAAAGCTGCCAGTTCCACTTCCGGTCAGGGCACATGCCTGGGTTTCAGGCCAGGTCCCCATTTGAGGGGGTGCGAGAGGCAACTGATGTTCCTCTCACACAATGATGTTTCTCTCCCTCTCTCTAAATGTAGGCAAATAAAATTTTAAAAAGTTACTTTTGACTTGAAACCAAATAGGTCTTCGAGGGTTAAATACTGTGTGCATTATGCATGCAGTGGAATGTGATTAACATGCTATATTATAGAATGCGTTTATTTAGTAATTCATCAGGCTGACATTTGAACATTTGATAAATTCTTTTTTTCCAATTTAGCTTCAGGCTCCTACTGTCCTCAAAATGGTTAAGATCTTGAAAATGAAACGAAGCAGCTATTTCCCCACTTGGAAGGACATTTTCATGGCTGTGAAAAATGGTAAGACTTGTTCCTTGGCCATCGGTGCCCCTCGTGACCTGGTCCCCTGTGCCATTAGTCTGTTCATGGAGGGATCGCACTTGGCTCTTCTAATGATAAATTTGTCTTTAATCATCTGTACTTTATCCTCCACCTACACTAAATTTTAGGGTCTGTAGTAGGGACCTACCAAAGAGGCTGCAGATGGAAGTTTTAGTGAGAACATGTGTGTGCGAAGGGGAGAGGCCTTGGTGTTCAGCCAAGGATGAATGAGAGCCCCGCACAGCGCTGTTCTAACCAACAGTCGGGCTGAAGTCAGTCCAGTCATTCACCAGTGGGCTCTCTGGATGCGTTTCACGTGTACCACTTATTTAGCTGATAAGAACTCGAAGTTGTCACCGAGGTTTTGGTGAAGACTAAACGTACAGAGAGGAGGGTTGGTTTGGTGGGTGAATTTTGAACAGGTAATGCATGCGTGTTGCTTAAACCCAGGAATTATAAAAAGGGATCTAGTGAAAAGCCTCATTGTCCTCTCTCCACCCAGTTTCACCCCCACAGAGAGGTAGCAACCACCCCGCTGCCTCGCAGTTTCTGGATTTCTGTTCATTTTCCGTAGGCATGTGTAAGTGAATAGGGGTAGACATCATACCGAGGTTTTAAATGATAAAATTCTAAGATAACATAGACACATAGCTTTTATTGAACATTAGGTAACTTTTATTTTTTCTTATGTAATGTGTGGAGGGTTAAAAGAAATACTTAAAAGCTACTTTGAAAATGTTTTGAGCCCTGGCTGGTGTGGCTCAGTGGGTTCAGCACTGGCCTGCAAACCCAAAATCACCGATTTGATTCCCAGTCAGGGCACATGCCTGGGGTGTGGGTCAGGTCCCTGGTTGGGGGTGTGTGAGAGGCAACCAATCAATGTTTCTCTTATTCATCGTTGTTTCATGCCCTCTTTTTCTCCCTCATTTTCCCTCTCTCTAAAAAATAAATACAATCTTTTTAAAAAAGGTTCTATTTATTTATTTTTGAGAGAGAGGGGAAGGGAGGGAGAGAGAGGGAGAGAAACATCAGTGTGTGGTTGCCTTTTGCGTGCTCCACACTGGGGACCTGGCCCGCAACCCAGGCATGTGCCCTGACTGGGAGTCAAACTCGCAGGTCTGGGAGCCAAACACTCAATCCACTGAGCCAGAGCAGCCAGGGCCAAAAATAAATACAATCTTAAAAAAACCCCACCAAAATGTTTTGATATGTCTTTAGGGTTTTCTCTGTGAATTCTGCTTGAAAAGAAGCGGTAGGCGAGGCAGGATATTTGGGCTTGTGGAGGTCTACGGGACCTGGATTCCTGTCCCAGGTCCACTCGGTACATCCTAAATTCGCTGAGCCTCTGGTTTGTGTTGGCCAGACTGGCATATTAACACCTTTCTTGCAGACTTGTTCTGAGGATTAGAGCAATATTTCTCATCCTCATCACCAGTGACAATTTGGGCAGGATAATCCTTTGTGTGGGGGCCTGTCCTGGGTAGTATCCCTGGCTTCTGCCTACTTTCCCATCCCAGTCATAACAATCAAGAATGTCTTGAGACGTTGGCAGATGACCTGTGGGGCCAAAACCTCCACTGGCTGAGAACTGCTGGGTTGAAGGTGTAATACACAGTGCACAGAGCACTAGACATACAGTATGCCCATAATAAATAGAAGCTGCTTGTGGTTTGTTTCCAGTATTAGCATAACACGAACATTTGATGAAGCTTCTACAGGAACATGTCTCAGGTGTGATCAGAGCCTCAAGAGCAGGTGGCCTGGAGAATCAGAAGAAAACACTTCCAGCAGAACAAGTGGCCCGAAGCTGTTGTCAGTTAGAGGGACAAGCCCCTCTCCAAGACACACATGGGATCCTGTGAAATCACCAGATGTGCTTATCACCTTTAAGGGCCCTTACCTATTAGATGCAATTATTTAAATTTAAAGTTAACATTGATGAAAGCACTCCAGTTTCAAAACAGAAGCACAGCTGAGGAGAAAAAATAGTTCCAGGATCCTGTCTGTGTTCACAGGTCTTTATTTTAGGTGGACAAACTAATTGGTTCCATGTCGGGAAAAGTAACGTCAGTGGGTGCGTACCTGCCTCTGGCAGCCTCCCAAAGATTCAGCAGGTGTTTTGTTGTTGTTTGTTTTTTCCTGATGGTCTTTTGGGATAACACCTGAAAATAAGAGTTTACCTCATTCCCTACCTTCATAAACAAAGTTTGTTTTCAGTTAATCAGAGGTATTTGTAGCCTCAGGAGCAAAATGGAGTCTGACGGATATCTATTTAGGGTACATTTAAGAATCAAATTTAATTCACAAATTTTGGATTAGCCCTGACCGATGTGGCTCGGTTGGGTGTCATCCCCCAAAGTGAAAGGTCACCAGTTTGATTCCAGGTCAGGGCACATGCCTGGGTTGCAGGTTTGGCCCCCGATTGGGTCGGGTACGAAAGGCAACCAATTGATATTTCTCTTATGTTGATGTTTCTCTCCCTCTTTTTCTCCCTCCCTTCCCCACCCTCTAAAAATAAGTAAAACAATATCTAAAAAAAGATATCTAATTTGCATTAGGTTAAGCAATAATTGATAATAGTTAACTATTTAAATTTTTCCGTGCATATATAGCATTTTAAAAAATATCCCTTACTCTTACCATGCTTAATTTTTTAATTGTGGTAAAATTCACAAAACACAAATAACCATTTTAAAGTGTATGGTTGAGTGGCCTTTGATATATTCACACTGTTGTATAACCATCATCTTTATTTAGTTCCAACATATCTTTATCACCCATGCTTGACAGTTTATAAAAGTTATTTTATAAAAATAAATAGTTACATTATGATTAATAATATAATCGAAAATTTTCCAGTCATTGCCTGAATTATGCTAATAGGACACTGGAATGAGACAATAAATGATTAAATTGTGCCCTTGCTGGTGTGGCTCAGTGGACTGAGTGCCAGCCTGGGAACCAAAGGGTCTCTGGTTTGATTCCCAGTCAGGGCACATGCCTGGGTTGTGGGCCAGGTTCCCATTGGGGGGCACTCGAGAGGCAACCACACATTGATGTTTCTCTCCCTTTCTTTCTCCCTCCCTTCCCCTCGCTCTAAAAATAAGTAAATAAAATCTTTTTTTAAAAAAGATTAAATTGTACTGAAGTCCAAATACCTAGGAGGAATTAACATTCCAGTGACGAAGTTTGTAATCCAAACCGTAAGCGACAACCTCCCAGAGGTGTTTGCTCCCACAGTTTCCACGGGGTTGAGTAAACTTCTTTAGACTCTGCAGGTGTTTTCCCACTGAGTCTGGAGTCACCATTTCCTCGTG